>JANHFL010007802.1:244330-302051 GCA_032468155.1 Oxyrhabdium leporinum
AGAAAGAAAGAAAGAAAGAAAGAAAGAAAGAAAGAAAGAAAGAAAGAAAGAAAGAAAGAAAGAAAAAGAAAGAAAGATCTGGATAGCGGCCATGGCAGTATCTGGAGACAACAGAATAGAAGAGAAAGAACCGAAGAAGATACGAATATACAAAAACCTGCAAATAGAAATAAAAGAACTGTGGCAAAAGAAAGCAAAGGTGGTACCAATAGAATTAGGAGCACCTCTGGCATTGACAAAATCACCATCAGTCAATTGCAAAAGGCAGCTTTACTCTGAACAGCTTACATCTTGCGATGATACCTTTAACGCATCTACATTTGCCTATCCCAAGTCTCTAGGGTCTGATAAGTCGATAAAAATGCCCAATCCAGTCTGAACATCTGGCTGACAATGTGATGACCATACTTTTTAAGTGACAGACAGATCAGAGAAAGAAATGTAGTGGGTAATACAGAAATATGCACCAAGGATATACATCTCACCCCAGATCAATTAATTGCAAAAGTCACATTAAGGGGTTGATCATGGATTAAGCCTCGGGGTTTTCATGCAATGGCCTTGAGAACTATGAGTAAAATATTTTTTCCAATCGTTTATCAGAATACGCTATGTAATGCTGCATCTTCATTGCTTTCCTCTTAGTAACCAAATCAAAGTATGTAAAGCTGAAATAAATGTTTGTTAGTCTTTGATATAGTCTTCTCAACTTTGGTTTTCTCCCCTATGTTTAGTTTTTTTAAAAATAATTAACGAGTGACAAATCCTTGAATTTTGTTAGTACTATATACTAACAAATTGATGGTGCCCTAAGTGTGATTTGTTGGACAGATTTCAGATTTAACACAAAACTTTCATTAATGTGATCATAGGATATCAGTAAATTAATTTTATATTACATATTACTGCATTTAGGGTAACATTAGACAAATTAAATATTTTGGGGTTATTAATAGAATAAGAGCTTAAACTTTTTATTTAGCCTGTGATATCAGATTATATAACATATAATCTTAATCTATTGATAATTTTTAGTTACCTATGCATGAAAAGTTTAAATAATAAATATGGTAATTCACTTAGACTTTGATAATGTGAAATAGTTGCACGTTTTACTAAACATTTGGAAATTTCTTTGCCAGGGTCAACAGTTCCCTGCTTTACTCACAGATTCTACTCTCTCTGGCCAGACCAATTCAAGTTCACAGCAGGTCATTCTAGTTAGCCATGCTCCACATTCAGTATCTGCAAACCATGATGAATTAACTTATCAGGTAAGTGGTCTTCAATAACCTTTCTTGAATGACAACACAGTCAATTTGTGTCCTGTATCTGAGGTTGTCAATTTATCTTACTCATTTACTTCATTAGGGATAGTATCTATGAAAACTTCAATTTGACAGAGTTTTACCCTTCCAAGGGGAATTTGAGATGGCACTATATTAAATGTAGTATTTGTCATTTTTCTAACTGAGACCTTAAGTGCAGTCCTTTATATAGGGAGCCTGTTATTCAATAGGAATTACTCCAGATAGTGTGTATTGCAATGTTCTCCAGCCTGGTACTCTCCCAATATATTAGATATTGTCAATTGCCATAATCCCCCTGTCAGTGTGGCCTCTAGTTAATGTATTCTGAAACTTGGAAGTGCAATATATCTAAGTAATTTGTTTGAAGAAACTCATATATGGAACTGTAGCCTTAGGCTGATATTTTTGTTCACAGCTATCCTGCTGAATTTAATACAGCATATTTTTTGCACAGACACACTTTATTGGTGTCAGATGCAACTTTTTTTATTTTAAAGTCGAAATTTGATTCTCTCATGTGATTGATTTATTCTTAATATTTATTTTATCTTGTTCTATGCTCTGGTTGCACCTCATCAGCACCTCATCATTATTGTTTAATTCTTCTGATTTTCTCTTACATCACTTATCTGAAACCTACTATTATTATTATTATGCTCTTTTGGATTTTTTAGGATAGTTTTTCAAATTAATTATGATCATTAAGTGTTAATGATTGTTGCTTGTGAATTTGATAGCTGGATTAGCTTGCCTCGTCTTTTTCCAACAGCATCCTATAAGATTCCCTGAATGAGCAATGGTGAAGATAACCATTTCCATGTTGTTTGTGTCCAGCTTCTGAAGAATCTTTGAGCAAGGAGGCTCTATTTAGTTGTTTGATTGATAGATCCTATATACATTTTGCTTTTTTTAATTAATTGAATTTAAATAAAGTAAGAAAATGTACAACTTCCCTGTTTTTCTGATTTGGCCTATGCATTGCTGTCCTTGACAGATGCCTTACTAGTGTGCTAACATTACATTTGAAATAATTTAATTTAAAGTATCCCTTTAAAATGGGCTCTCTGATGAGTGCAGTATTCTTTAGGAAGTCCTCCTTGCCCACCTAGTTAACCTAAAATTCTGGCCAACAAGATTTTGCAGCGTGTACAATACGTACAGTAATACGTGATTCAAAATATGACTACTTTTGATATTTTGAACATAATACGCCAGTACTTTCTTTGGCTGATCTTTGCATTGAGGCTTTAAAGGAGAGAATAAAGTGTTAAAAGTCAGTTCATATTTTCTCAGTTTACTATTTATGACTTTGCTGTACTAAAAACTCCCATATCTCTGTTGATTGCCTTCACATCCTTTGAAGGAGAATATTATATTCAAATATGTAATTTATTATCGCTATTTGACATCGTTTTCCAGATGTACTATGCGAAAAAAAATGGCTGAAATATGACTAACTCTGCAGTAAAGAGTGGTACTATCAATTAATTTAACTTCTCAGCAAGTTCTGCTTTTCTTTCAATACCAATAGCAGCTCCTTTGCCACTATAGCTGATTTCTTACAGCTAACATGCTTTAACATAGAGTTTTGGTATCACTATGCTCTATAGTATTTGTTGATTGTTTCTTACTATTCATGAAATCTGTTTCTGAAGATCACATGTAAGGAAATACAATTGTTCTACTATCTATTCACTTCTCTTTCCTGAAAACACCATTCTTAATTTTTCTCCCCTCCTTTCATTCTTATCCTCAACTAATCCTATTTGGTTTGTGATTAATTCCTCTGACTACACTAATAATTTTTATGTCCTTGCATGTTTTCCTGTAAACTTAAGCTGCAGATAGCTGCCTCACCTGTCTGTTTTCTCTCTTCATTTTCATTGTCCACCACAAAGCTTCCTCTTTGCTGCCTTCCATAGAATTGCTTTTTACTGCTTCAACAGTAACTAATTATGACACAAGAATGGAAAGTCTTACCTGATGATTTTTTTTGTTCATGGGTAATGTCTCTTTCAATCTTAAGTCAAGCAACTGATGTCTAGATGTGTTTTTTTTTATTTGCTACTTGAAGAATACCACAGTAAAACATTTATGTAGTATTAAGACATACAGACAGGCACATACACAGAGACAGGGGGGAGAGAGGGAGGGAGAGAAAACGAACATATATGTGATTCTGTGTGTAAACTATGTCAAGGGCTGTGGAAATGCTACTCTAGTGAACATCTGTTGCTGATAGGGCTTAAGCCTAGAGCTTTCAGCCACAGTGCTTGAATTGCCTCTGGTTTTGCTCACAGAGTGGGAGTACTCAGAAAGATGGATTGATGGAGACATAAATCTTAGGAAAATTAATCAGGTAAGAACATTTCTGCATTCAAAGGTTTACTTACATCTGGAAAGCATTTGTCTTTTTAACTTTTAGTCTTTCTAATCAATTGTGGACAGGGTGACAGGCTGATTCCTGACTAGTAGCAGGTGGGTATTGTTTGTTTTCTCAAATGACTAGTAGGGCAGGTTCAGTTCTAAATTATTTGGGTAGATAGAATCTCCAAGCTTTCAGCTCCCCAATGCCTTCAGAACATATAGGCAAATCGATGCTAAGTTATGGCCTCATGTTGTGTATTTTCATAGTAATCCCATCAAGTTTATCTCTGGCATGTTTTCCCTTTTCCCTGGCCTCACCCCAACCATAGATAATTTAACAGAATGGCACATAAAGTTGTCAACTATAGAAAATCTTATTTTGAGGAATTAGAAAATGGAATATAAAGACTACAGGTTTCAATCTTTATACTAACCCAAATTGTGGTCATAATCACTACAGTGCTAAGTTACGATTTTTACTTGGTAACTTAGGTTATGCCTAAGTCATCTGCAGCAACTCAAACTATCCGAGTCCATATAACAGATACAGAACTCTGCATATAGAAACACTTTGCCTGGAAACAATAGCTTGATGTAAGCAGAATTGTTCCTGTTTGCCTCTTTATAGTTGTAAACACAACTATAATTTTAACTTTGGGTCTACGTATTCTTTTTGATCCATCCAACCACTTGGCTGAGATAGAAATCTTGTGTTCTTGGTTTATTATTGCACCACAAATCAGCAAACATAGTTTGAAGCAAACCAAGTCTATGGGATTTAAACAAACTATATCATAAAACTTAACTTGCATATCAGGAATAGAAGTTTCTAAACTTCTGTAATGGTATGTGAGAAAGATTTTGGGAGATGGGTGAAAAGGTGCTGCCTAGGGAATGGTCAGATAAGAGAGGGTGTAGTCTACAGTTAGACAGTGAGTGAGTAAAAAAACTCAGAAGGAATTGTCCCTAGTTTCTTGGGCTGTAAAGGAGATGGCAGGAGATTTTACTTTCAGACTTACAAGATTTGATTAATGTAGCTTTACCATAAAGTAGAATTAGCTTATCTGGCTCTGTCTGGTCTACTGGTAAGGCTGACATCTTCTTTCCTCAAAAGGAAAAGTGGAAATTAAGTGAAATATACATGAATGCTGGGCTATGAGGAGCCCTGGTGGCACAGTGGTTAAAGTGCAGTATTGCAGGCTAACACTGCCCACAGCCTGGAATTTGATCCTGATGAGGCTCACGGTTGACTCAGCCTTCCATCCTTCCGAAGTCGATAAAATGAGGAGCCCGATTGTTGGGTGCATTATGCAAATAATGTTGACATTGAAAACTTCCTAGAGTGGGTCTCCTACCCCCGGGCTGCAGCCCACTACTGGGCCGTGGTGTGTTCAAAACCAGGCTGTGCGAGTGGTAGGCAACTATGCGTGTGCAAAGCTCATGAAGCTCTTAAGCAGAAGGCACTCGTGCTCGCTCATGAAGCTCCACTCCATATAATGTAATAATAATATAATTTTATAATAATAATACCAGGATTGTAGGCTTAATTGGCAAACTGGAAAAAACACCCTAGAAAAAGTTTATTCAGAAGATGAAGAGGCAGTTGCCTGTTATGGTTGACAAACTGATACCGCCTTCCTAGTCCATGCGAGGGGTAATTCGACAGCAAAATAATCTCTTGTCATATAATGAAACAAATTCATGGGGAAATTGGTATCCCTAAATTGGGTTGAAAAAATATTGAACACCCTGATTCTTTTACCAGATCACTTGTATGTGATGTGTGGTCTGTATCCACATATGTATACACGTATCTTGCAGGAAGTTGCTTACAAGATTATTAATCCCTTATTACATGGAAGAATTGGGGTAATATGTCTGTCAAAACTGTATAATAAAGCTACGCTCTTGAGATGTCATTGTATCCCATCTGAAAAGACAATTCAATATTTTCACAAACGTTTTGTGGGTTGTATTTGCCATAATTATTTGTCTGTGTATTTTATGTCCCCGTTACAGGTGAGTGAGGTTTCTCCACCTCTGTCAAAAGGTATTCAAGTTGAAAAAGAGGCCCGTGTGCATCACTGTTTTGAGTGTAGCCAAACATTTTCTTCAATCACCGTGCTAATGCAGCACAGTAAAGAAGTTCATGGAAAAGAAAGAATCCACGTCTGTCATATTTGCAATAAAGCTTTCAAACGAGCCACACATCTGAAGGTATGAGATGAAATTAAATTGTTTTAACAAAAAATTTTAAAAAGCCAGCTTGGTGGACTTCAGGACCATCACTGTCTCAACCCACAATACCAGGCTCGGGTGACAAGCTGGTTGGTCAGTTCCTGTCGTAACCAATAGGTGAATGCTGGATTGATCCAGGAGAGGGCGTGAGGAAACGGATCCTGCACTTGCAGGAAAATGCTGGGAAGAAGGAAAAAAATATTGAGAACCTGTGATCAATCTTGTCTTGCCTCTGAGATTTAACAATTGATCCTGGTTATTAGTTGGATAGGAGACTTCCAGGTAACATCAGGGTGCTTGGATAAATTAAGGACTTGAACTTTTTCAGGAGGCAACTGGACTTTCTTGTTTGTCTCTTGAAAAAGCACTTTTGGGACAACCATGATCTGGATGACTGAGAATCTTTACAGACTTGAAGGACTTGAAGACATCCTCCAGAAGAAGGAAATAATAAAGAGCGACTTTATTGCTGTCAAGAAAACAACTTGTCAATGATTTGTACCATGATTTGTAGTGAATTCGGAGACTGTACCATTACCAAATCTTGGTAGAATTGTGCAAAACCTTTTAAGGAGATGGTTTGCAACATTTTCTGTCCAACAGAGCAAAATAATTCAACAATATCTGGCACCAGCTTGCAAAGTAGCCATATGGCTTTGCAACACACCTGCATCTGTTTTAACAATTTAAAAATAAGTTCTTTGCATATCACTCCCCACCCCGTGCATATCACTCCCCACCCCGTGCATATCACTCCCCACCCCGTGCACACCTTTCCAAAGGTTTTGCACAACCCTGCTATTTAATTGGATTTTGCACTGCCTTCAGGATTCCAGGTTGTTTGATCTTATTGCTGGAATATCCATGTTTCCATTTTTCGTGTTTATTCAAAGGGAGGGTTTGTATTATCATGCCTTCAGCTCTACTTCCATGATAACTATTAATTGAAACAAAGCACTTTTTCTAGCAAATGAGCAAACTTCTTTCCAGGTGCACATTTTTTACACAAACAATTTTGCTTCCCTTTAGCAGGATAGGCAATGTAATTCCATGGCACTTTATTGACTTTCCCTAAGGAAACCTGAGCTTGCTACTTCCACCTCTGTTTCAGAATTTCATTAAAATCTTGAAAAAGATTTTATGAAGATAAAGTGTTTGAAAGTATTAGCCCAATTGCTTGTGTTTTCTTGCTTTGCTGTTTTATTTAATGTTGCCATCATAAATACCATTATATTTTATTATGTCACCCTGAAAATTGTTTCAAGTAGGAAGCAGTAGGAATTCCACTTGTTATCCAGACAACTAAATCTTAGTTTGAAGAGAAAAAGAAATATTTCATTCTGAATCATAGATTGCGTCAGTAAAAATTAGAAATTGTTATGTTTGAATGTTAATGAACAAGCAGTTCTTTATACATCTGGAATCTAGACACATGTGATGCTTACCTTTCTAATATTATATGTAGAAATTATAAATAGCAAGTAACAGTTGGAAGGAACTTTGGAGGTCTTCTAGTCCAACTCCCTGCTCAAGCAGGAGACTTTATACCATTTCAGACAGCTGGTCTAATCTCTTCTTAAAAACCTCCAGTCTTACAGCACCCACAACTTCTGAAGGCAAGCCATTCTACTGGTTAATTGTTCAAGCTGGAAATTTCTCCTTAGATTGGTTCCCTCCTTGATTACCTTCCATCCATTGCTTCTTGTTCTGCCTTCAGCTGCTTTGGAGAATAGCCTGACTCCCTTCTTTTTTGTGGCAGCCTATTAGATAGTGGAACTCTGCTGTTATGTCATCCCTAGTCCTTCTTTTCATTAAATTAGATATACATAGCAGTAGTGTAGTGTCTGTCTTTGAAGTGTTGCATTTCACATATCATTGCACACTTCTTGTCCTTTTGCTCTGAGTTATGTAACACCCCTGGGCCAGATTTGCAAAATTAATATAGGGTTGTAGAAACTGGAACCAAATTAACAAGCCTCCAAATATATTTCTCTTATTTAAAAAAATGTGCCAAATGAAATGTATTTTGTCTTTGATTAGGAGCATATGCAAACGCATCAAGCTGGACCATCACCAAGTTCCCAAAAGCCAAGAGTATTTAAATGTGATACTTGTGAAAAAGCCTTTGCTAAACCAAGTCAATTGGAAAGACACAGTCGCATCCATACAGGTAACTAAGCAGTACTGAGTGATACCCATTGCAGTATTTGAGGTTAGATTCTAACCATTCTGCTAATTATGAGCAAGGAAGCCTCATTTGTTTTTAATCCCCATGTATTTTTGAAGCTATTAATATTGAGAAAGCTCACCCTTATTACAATTCATGGATTGTAGGCATGACATATTGGACAAAGTGTCTAAGGTATCTTCTTGGGCTGCTGTCCTCTTCATGCAAGACAGTTCTCATCTGTAGGTGCTGTTCTTCAGAATAGAAGGATCCAGAGGGATGGAACCAATTCTGAACAGCTGCAGAACCTCTCTTATTAATTGGATTTCCTTCACATTCTATGTATCCTGCTTTGATAGCTTCCCATTCTCTCTGCAGTGGTAGAGGACATAACAGAAACTTTGCATGTATGGATATTTGTCTGTCTGAAATTATTTCTATTGCAGCTGCAGCATGCTCAGATCAGATAAATTATTTGAAAACCAGTGGAGGAAATGCCACGTTACCTGGGTGGAAGAGAAAATGTCTTCAACCATTTTGTGATATTTGGGGAGGATCATGTGTTTCTAGGCAAACGTTCAAGTAGAATTGCTGCATCCCCGAAAATGTTAGTATAGGTGACCCTTGAGAAATGTATTAAAGTGACTTTTGTTTGGATAATATGATGGTTATTTTGCACGAAGACAGGCTAAGAAAATCAGCTACCCATTTTATTCTCCCATAGCAATTCCCAGCATACTGCCTTATGGCTGCTGAACATTTGTGACCATAGTCCTATAACCCATGTATTTTGCAACGGGCTTAGCTCGGTTGAAATGAGAAAGTTACTTGTCAGGCCACATTAGAAGAAACGGGAAGTTTAAGGGATTTTTGTTGCCATTTGTCTTTGGGTCAATTCATCTGTTCTCGTTTCTTTGCTTCTTTACCAAAGGTGAGCGGCCCTTTCAGTGTACTTTGTGTGAGAAAGCTTTTAACCAGAAGAGTGCACTGCAAGTTCATATGAAAAAACATACAGGGGAAAGGCCGTACAAATGCGATTACTGTACAATGGGCTTCACCCAGAAAAGCAACATGAAGCTTCATATGAAACGGGCTCACGGCTATTCTGGTAATGTGATATTTGCTATGAGAAAGTTTGGCATATCTATTTTGTAGTGTTATACTGAAGAGACGCAACATTTCTAATTTTCTTGGATTGTACCAAGCACTATAAGAATTGGGCTTTGTGCTCTGGGTCTTAATCTTTAAGACAATGCGTGACAGGGGTATTAATGTAATTCAGTTGCTTATTGAACAGAAATGTTTTCAGTACAGTTATATTCCAGTCCAATTTTACAGGTGGTAGAGTTGTTGAGAAGTATGGAAAAATCCTACCTCGCAGGGTGGGGTTTTTTTAGGAAAAACTGGAAGGAGGTGCCACTATGTATTCTACTTTCAGCTTTTGAATATGCATCTAACTAATACATTAATTATTTCAGTTCTGTATTTGAGTTTGAAAAAGCATTTTGGAACACGCTTAAGTTTTCCCGTTTTGTGACTGAAAAATAAAATGTTTGGCAAAAATGTGAGCTGTGAGAATGAAAGTAGGGTGTGATGCACCTGCATTAGCCATGTCTCCCAGCTGGCTTGTCATCTATTCAGACTTCTGAGTTGTAATGCAAATAAATATTTAGGTGCCAATTTCTGCTAGCTTTGCAGAAAACAGGTAGATGAATGTAGATGTTATTTTAAATTTTTATAGGACCGCTTCTCTCATAGGAGATAGAAGGAGAAGCTGTTGGATTGGATTGACATGAAGGGGGAAGCCTTAAAAAACACCAAACAAAACTAGGAATTGAAATGGAGGTTTGGAAAAAAAGGCTGACAGTTTAAAATGGAGTCGACAGCAGTGGCTGTTGGAGACATTTTGTTTATTTTAATAAGTACGGTCTGGTAAATCTGAGTTGGATTGGGCAGAGATTGCAATGCTAAAAACAGTTGCTAGGCATAGTCTGAAGACCAGAAGAGGATGAAGAGCATTGAGGAAAATGACTAACCTATAAGGCAGAATGAGGCTCCAGGAGATAATAGACGATGACAAGATCAAAACCATCCAGATAAAATCCACTTGCAGAACATCTGAGAGAGACTGGGAGAAATTTGCTCATTAGTCTCTATAAATCCTTCTTTAACTCTTGAATGAAAACATAGGTAGGCTTGCAAATACAGTGGCACATACAATATGGGTTTAAAGTTGTGGTATATTCTATATTCTTCAGAGTAAAATCTTGAGTTTAGAAAAATGTTCTTGGTACATTTTAATGACAAATGGCAATACTGCCTCTAAGGCTAGGAGTAAGAACATATGCAAAGTGGTATATAAGTAACTATGCATGAGGTTGAGAAAACAAAAGTAGTTTGTTAGTCTCTTTATCCCAAGAAACTGATTGTTGTTGTTATCTCTAACAATATACAGACAAACAACAGGCTTTAACAACTGTCTTTAACATTGCAATCACTACCCAATCCAACTCAGATTTACCAGACCAAATTGTACTTATTAAAATAAAATGATTTAACAGCAGTTTAAAATGGAGTTGACAATAGTGGCTTTCTAATCAATACATGTATTGGCTACTGGTGGTGAAGATATGAGACATTTTTTTTTGCTTTGTTCATGTATGATAGATACTAGAGCAAATGACGATTTGCTTGCCCATTTATATAGGGACCTCTAGGAAGACCCAGTTAATTATCAGAAAAACATCACTGAGTCAATAAAATGAAGTCACAAACTCCCAAACCTGCAAGCATTATCTTTATATAAGGTTTATATAAATATGATGCATGCATATTCATCTTCAAAGGGGAATGTCTGATTTTTCTGTTTTACAAGTCCTATTATTGGAGCCCTTGGTTAAAAACCATTCATTGAAATTATGAAGGCACTAAGTGAGTGGTATTTGATCCCAGCACCCCTGCCGTCAGGTGATCAGAATCAGGGTGTTTGGCAATTGGTTCATACTTTTGACAGGATGGCATCCTGGTGTCATGTGATTACCATTTGGAACTTTGCCTGCCAAGTTACAAGCAAAGAAAATGGGGAAGCCAGCAGGGAAGGTTCTAGTTGCTCCCACCAATTTTCTCCTGAACATCTTTGCTACGGAGTACTCAATCCCAGGGATTTCATGTTAGCACCCTTCCCTGCCAGCCTGTCACTCACATCTGGGCCTCGCTATAGCATCTTCCTAGCTTGCACGCATTTGTGTCTCACCATAGCACCCTCTCCCCAATCCACACGGACTTACACTCGCTGGAGCATCCCCACTCCTCCTCCATAGTACTTGCCCTCCTGCCTGCCTGCTTGTGAGCCATAGGGTACTTGAGATTTCTCATTGGTTTTCCATTGACTTTGTGGGAAGTCTGCAGTAAGTCTCAAGTCTCAGTCATATGAAGTCCTTGCCTAATATCCATGATATTCACTTAACAACATCAATAAGGACTTACAGGATTGCCAATGCTAAGTGATGTGGTCGTGTGATACCGTATTTTATGACCACATCAATTAGGAATGGGAATGCCAATCCCAATTTCTGTCGATAAATGAGCACGATCTATATAATGAACAAGAAGGCTGTATTTTTTTCTAGAGCATATGCTGACATGAAATAAAACACTGTACATTTAATTGATGTAACAATAATGTAAAAACCCAGTTGGATATACTGTACAAACTTATTTATATTGTAAGAAGACCTATGATTTGCAATAACTCTGGCTTGCTAGAAGAAAAGCAGTCATTCTTTTCTGGTGTACCTCTAAGAAGCATAACAAATCAAAAATATATTCGGTCCTTTTTCTTTATATTTGCGAAATTTCTTCTGATTTTTTATTCATCATGCAATTTCGATGGCTATATCGTGAATAAATACAGCTGTGGAAACTGCATTAAATGATTAGGTTGGAAAGTAGAATTTACAGATGACAACTTCTGTATGTTACTTTCTTAATCACAAAGAGTATTTATGCATATACAGCTTCATTACTTTTTGAGGACTGACACATAAATTTTAATAGACATAAATTAATTATTGATTTTTCTGAAAAAAACTACTCTGTTAAAAGAAATGGACATACCACAGACTAGAACTGCATATAGTGCTCTGTGTCAAAATGATAGCAATAAAGAAAAGCGATGAGTATCCCTTTGAAGATGAATATTCTTTAAATTAAAGTTATGATAGGTATTTACTCAAAACAAAGCTCACTACGTTTCTTTACTCCCAGGCTCTTATTTCCTCTTTTTTCAAACCCTGCCCCTTGCAAATCGTTGCTGTGTAGTCACTAGAATAATCTTTTGGATTTAATTTTCCACTGTTTGCCTGAAGCCTATGCTGTATCTCTTACTGTTCTTTATCTTTTTACTATGATAGGTGCAATGCAAGAATCGACCAGTCATCAAGGACAGGAAGGTGAAGACATTAATCGTGCCCTGAATTTGGAAGAAGTTGTTCAAGAATCTTCAAACGAATGGCAGAGTATAACCAATATTTTTTGATGACTATAAGATGAAAGCTCCGAGTGCTTTCAGGACTAGATTTTTTTTTCTTTTTCTAAAAATAGTCATCTGTGGATTTTTACTATTAAAGCGTATTGCAAATAATAAGGATGATATAGCTTTTTAAATATTATGAAACACCGAATGAATTACCTGTCTTTTGTAAGTGTATAGAATATTTGAGAAACATCAGACAAACTTTGCTATATTGTCTACAATCAGTGATCTCAGGTAGATGGAACTTGTTTATCTTTTCATTCCACCATAAGTGTATTCTCTAAAATGGAAATACACCCAGACCTTGAAATCAGTGAAGAGTGAATCTGAAATAGGCCTTCTTGGATGTTCTGTCAATCATGAGGAATGTCTTGAGTATTTAAAACAAAATTGTATGGGTGCCGTAGATGATGCATGCTCCAGTGCAGATAGTACATGATCTAAGGCTGTTTTAGACCTTTAATTGGTGTTGGCAGATATGTCAGGATGGTAGCTCGTATTCATTTCGTTTGATGAGTGCTATTATTTCTCCGCTTTAAACTCAGCAATAATTCAAAGGAACACACTAACAACTGCGATTCCATGAAGTAAATGACGAACACATATATTTTCATGTGGATCTTTCAGCAGATAAACTTTTGCTGAATAACCATAAAAAAGCCATATATTCAAGATAGTAGGACTTATAAGAACTATATATTCCCTTAAGAAGATCAAATTAGCTGCAAGTTAAGTTACAGCATAAGTCATTTTGAAAGATAGCTCTGGATTAGAAGTCCTTATTACTATTGTCATCAACTTGTCTTGACAGTTATAAAATTTTTAAAGACTACCTAGGCTTTTTCAGTATTACTCTGAAAGGTCCCATTCATTCAAAAGAGGTACAATCATATCAAAAACACCCACATTGGAAATAAAGCATATGTTCTGTTTTAGACATTCCAAAGACAGAAGAATCTTGCTTAATTTTACGTTGAGATTTTAAAATTTCTTTATATGTTATATATATGTATGTGTGTATATATACAGATATTTAAGCCTCTGTGTGGCTGATGAGTATATTTTGTAAATAATAATTCCAATTTCAAGAAGTGTTTATAAAGTTTTCAACTTTAGATGAACATTTCAAAATCAGTATTGATTCATTTTAATGTAACGTAGACATGTTATATCTTTATGAAAATATTATTGCTTTTAATTTGTTTCTTAGTTTCAGAAAAAAGTATCTGTACATATAATTTATATTTTGTGTATTATAAGACTAGTACTTTCTATTTCCCAAAAAAAATGAAAAATCACTGCTTTTGATAGGACATCTCATAATTCTTACGTTAACTCTGGACATATGTATATAAGTAATATAGCTGGTGACTTGAAAATAACACTTTTGTTATGTGGAAATATTTAAGTCAAACATGTTGAATAATATTAATTTTTTTCCAAACATGGTTTTCTGTCTGATACGTTATTCCTTTTCAGGGGTATTAAGGAGGTATTCTTATTGATGGGAATAATTATTATGCCTGAATTGATGCAAAACAATTATTGATCATGGTTCTCTAGATATTTCATGCTATTCTGCTATTTTATTTTTTTGCTTTGAATAGTTATTTTCCATTTCAAGGGTTTTTTCGTCCAGCCTTACTGAAAGTGTTTTGCTTGTTTCCAAATATTTTTTGTGCTAATTGATATCCTTATGTAATTAGAAGAACACAATTTATTTAAGAAAAAAACAAACAGTATTATGTATATTGTGTAAAGTGAAACAACAAAGTTTGTGCTTAGATCTGTTCTATATCAGCAGAGGCACACAAATTAAATTCACATATTTTCATATTTATTTTTAAGCACATACTTATAAAGTTAGCTATTTGCTAACTTGGCTATTCTTTTCTGTGGCCTATTTGAAGTCACAAGTAAAAAATATGTAGAAATATTATGGAGATTAAGGAAACTGATCTTAAATGTACAATTAATAATAATAATTTAGTCTGAACCACCATCGATAATAATATATTAAATGCATATGCCACCAACTCCAAGTGACTCAGGGCATATATTATAGATGGTAAATCAGGGACAAAATCTACCCTTATGAGAACTTGACTGAAAGACACCTACACCTCTCCATATTTTATTCTTCTTGAAAACCACCTTTACTTTAGCTGCAACACAGTTGGGCTATAATTGTGGGAAAATGAAGCTCAAAATGATATTTCGCCTGAGACTGTTGAGATTGTTATTTTGAACAGGGAGTAGTTTGAGCCAGCATTAATGCATTGAATTACTAAATCAAAATCTTAATGAGAAATCTCCCTTCCTGTTGACAAGAAGGCAAGAATGTATTCAATCAGGCAAACAATACCAAGACTGACAAATAATTCAAAAGATCAGCTGTTATCATAATTATGTATGCCTTATTGTAACTTGCTTTTCTTTGTTTCGCAAACCAAGTGTACCCAGCTGAAAATCTTTAGCACTTAAGAACATAAACAGTGTCCCGCTGGATTGAGCACCCTGATCAACTTGTTCAGAAATCCGTTCTCACAACGGCTAACCAAACTGCACAAGGAAGCCCACAAGTCTCCCAGGAGATGGCCTGCAGAAGCTGTCACACTGCCATCAAAGCTAACAGCTATTGATCTGCATGTCTTCCATGAATTGTCCAACTCTTTTCTTGAAGCCAGCCCAGCTGGTAGCCTGGCCCAGTTCTTATACAAGCAGATTCTAAAGTTTCATTATGTATTGTGTAGCAAAAATAATAATAATGCTGAACCTGCTTCCAGCAGTTTGCCTTTAGGCCTTTATGAGCAATCCTAGGATCGTAAGCTTTGGGACAATCGGGAAAGTAGTGTGGGAGAAGGATTCTCTTAGCCTTTCTCTTGCAATGTGAACTTTGTAAGAGAAGACTGAGAAGAACTCTTGACAAACAGACATGAAGCAAAATGATCATTTCTAAAAATGAAAGGCCATGTTGCACTATGACAGGAGTCTTCAAACTTGGCAACTTCAAGACTTGTCGACTTCAACTCCCAGACTTCAAATTTGGGGATCCCTGCTCTATAAAGCTATTTCAAGGGGAGGTGGTGTCTGTTTATTTCATTCTTTCAAACCTTCATGCGAGCACATGTCTTTTTAAAGTATGGCCCTATAAATCATTCAGTATATTCTTATAAGCCGCCTATAGTTGTGTTGTTCAGTTTGGACAGCCATATGTACTCTTTAAATATTTATGTGACGGTTAGATACTGGATCACTGGAAAGTGACAGAAAGTTGTAAAAGAAGAAACTGCATCGAGCTCCGGTATTTTTGAATCTAATTTTAAATGTATCTACCTCAGAATTATATGAATTTCACAGGAGAATATTTTACAATTTGAGAGAGGGTCCATGCATCATGCTAGATTATATTTCTTTCTTGAGCACGATCAATAACTCATTAAATAAATATTAGATTTAGAGAATGTAAAAGTGAACTTCTCTCAGAACTCGGGTAGTTGAAAGGAATGCTCATTTTCCCTTTATCACACTGTAGTTTAGGTCGATGAGGGAAGTGTTTTTAAATTTGCTTTAAAAATTAATAAATTGGTCTGTGATTTGATTTTATATATATATTATCCCCATGCTAGCCTAACTTTTCATATTCTTTTATTAGCCTGATTAATTTGCAGCTAATTTATGTTTTAGGAAAAAGAAAGGAAAATATTACTTGCCTCAGGGAATGATTTAAGATGAATACCATGCGTTTATGAACCTAGGATATACAAGTCTCAGGGGAAATTTGATCGTATTCTACAAAAACTCTAAATACGACTAATCAGCTAGAGGCTTTGTTGCATTAAGATATTATTTGAATGTAAAATAATTGCTTTCCTCCATTACGTTCTATGCAGATTTCTTGGCAACATGGGTTAGACTTGAGCTCATTGTCAGTCAATGTAACTTTTTCCATCTATAAATGTTTTGGAAATTGTTGAGGAAAATATGACATTTTCCCACAGCACTAAGCTGCAGGATCTTGCAATTTTTTTATTGTTTTTTACATTTTCCCAATAGTTAAAATAGCTTTAAAAAAAACCATGGAAGTTAACATTTAGGACAATGGAATATGGGAATTTTTCCCCCCTGTTTTTGAAAATCACTATACAATTATCACTATGCCTCTGGTTAGAAATAATGTGTATGTTGAAGTCATACTTACTGGACAAATGTTTTTGATTTAATATTGAGGAGTTTTTGAGCTTTAATTATGGAATGATCAATTATAGAGCTCTCAGAAATTTGAAACATACTTGAAACTTGGTATTATGAAATTTGCTTTTTAAATATTTTAATACAAGGGGAAGAAATTACTGCTGCTAATACATATATTTTTCAATATGTACACCTCTTCCATGAATCCTATCTAACATTTTTATCTTAAGACATCATGTTATATATGTTTGCAATTTCTAGCGGTACCTCCTCTCTAAATCGCATCTGAAGATGCAGGTTGCTATGGATAAAAGCAATTTTGATTATATCGTGCAAGTTCCTTGTTTTGTTTTGCATTTGCATTTCAACAGCCTTGAAAGGCAAGTAGGTTTTTCTTCCTAATGTTCTGTCTCTGAAATGCTGCTTTCACCCTGTTCTTTACAAACCACATTTTCTCTGTGCTTCAAGCATCCCAGGCCAGAAATACAATGGCTTTTCAGGCTTTTAAAGTTATAATCCTGTGCTCAAAAATGAGAGACGACTTTGACCAGATTTGGAGCATAAAGCAAGAATCTTCAAGAATCCCAAAGAGCTTTCATTTGTGTAAAGAATGGCACTTGATCTCTACAGTCTCTTCCCATGCTTAGGATTGATTCCATGCATCCTTCCTTTAGACAATAAAGTATGTTTTTTTCTGGGTCCACAAACAATGGGTTGGAGAACAGAGGCAAGGATGCTTCACTGTTCCCGATGAAACTCAATTCACTGTTCTTTGAACCCAACCAATCTAATTCCATCATCTTTTAGCAACAGTTGCTTAAGTTTAGATGGCTGATTTTCTGTCAGAGAAGGTTATTCCATGTCATCCTTGTGGTATATTGGCTGATCTCTTGTGTCCCTTAGCACTAGCTAGTTGAGAATATATTCTGATTTGCTTGCTCAATACATTTGCTCACAAATTTTAGACACCGTTTTATATTTCTTCTGCAAAGAGAAGGAAGAATTGCATCTTACATTTCTGACTATGAAAACCCATCATGGTTCCATATCCAAATGCCTTTTAAATTAATGTTGCATGGTGGACCAGTCCCTAGACTAATGTATGGTTTAGTTAAAATTCATATGAAAACAGTCCTACCAATATGGAAAAAATTAATGGGTTGCAGAAAACATGTAGAAAAACAGACCCACAGAGAGGTAAAAAGCAGAAGCAAAGATGAATAATGCATCTATTTGAAAAGTACAGACTTTGTTTCAGTATTTTCTCGCTCATAGCAATACTGTGGAATTATTTGCATAAAATAGAAGACATGTTATTGAATTTATCCATTGAATAATTCATTCACTATGGTAACTTGCCTGTTTAAGAGCGATGATATTCAAATGAAGTTGCTGTTGCCACCATATAATATACTCATCCAAGTTGGTCTGTGTGGATTCAAAGTAATTGCTCCCTAAACAAGATCCATTGTATTGCAAATGTTTTAGGTAGTGTATTAAGGATGTGCTTGGGTGGAATAATAGACAGTCTTATTTCTTCCTAAAAATGTGTCCCGTAGAAAAAAAAAGTACAATTTGTCCTTATTGCATTTAATTTCTAGAGTGGAAAGTTTTTTTTAAAAAAACAGCAATTATGTGAGAATGGCCATCTGAAGCATTACCCCCTCGTGCATTGCTTAAGAATAATCTTTCATTAAGCAATGAAAGAATACTTAGGACTTGGAAACTGTGTGCGGTGTGTTGAAATTAAGAGTGGGAAGATAAAGATTGATGAGGTTTTTTTGTTACAGCAGTTCTGTAGTGAGCATTTTTGTTTTATCCATCGACATTCAACTTCTTAAAAAAGAATAAATTTATTGTTTCTCCCAAGGGCACTTAGTTGCAAGGTGCACATTTTGGGGAAGAAAATCAATGATAAGTGGTGAGCTTCAGATTCAGTTCAAAGTGTCTTGGGTGCAAGAAATGCCTGTGGCTCTTCAATGTAGCCCGACCTTTCCCAAGAAGATCAGAGAAGGTGTTAGGTTCACAAACCCTCACATTTAGCACCCGTTCTGAATATAGTTAGTCCTTGACTTTCAACCATTGGTTTAGTGATTGTAAGAAGTTACAATGGCACTGAAAAAAAAACTTAAGTTGGTTTTTCACACTTCTAACCGTTGCAGCATCCCCATGGCCACATGATCAAAATTCAGATGCTTGACAACCAACTCATATTTATGATGGTTGCCGTCTCCTGGGATCATGGGACCTCCTTTTGTGACTTCCTGATGATGCCAATGGGGAAGCTAGATTCAGTTAACAATGGCATTGTTGACAACAACTGTAGTGAGTCACTGAATAACTGGCAAGAAACGTCATAAAATGGGGCGAAACTCACATAACACCCATTTTGTTTTGCAAGAGATTTTGGGCCCACTTGTGGTTGTAAGTCAAGGACTACCTGTACAATGTAAAATGGGCTTCCTTTATACGTTCAACGAAAGGAAGCATCTTCTCTGACAAAGAGAAGAAGACTATCTAAACTTGCTCCTGTTCCTTAATACATCACGTACTGAATTTTAAAAGGGATATAATCTGCATCCAGACTTCATTGTGAACTTGACGCACTTCCGTTAGCTGCTTTGTAAGTTTGCATGAAATACCTTTAAAAAAATTCCTCCAAATGTCATTAAAAGTTGAGTATTTTATTTTTTTTCAGGAGTTGTACTCATACACTTTAAAACAATACACTTAAATGAAACTCACTATTACGTTGTGGATACACAACGGGACGAGGCTACACATAGAAAAATACACATAGCCAGTAACATTTTGAAAGAAGATGTAATAGAAGGATGTATGGATTTGTGTGTAGGTGCGTGCTCATGTTTGTTTATTGGTTTTGGTATTTGGTTTTGTTTAGCTTCTGTATTTTTCTACTTTCTCATCTTTCATTGCTGCATATTAAGACTGTTACTTAAAACCTATGGTAGATTACAGTGAACTATCAGCCACAGTGTCTCTGCATGCCATGTGGCATTAAGTGTCAAGAAGTTCTAATATTATTATTTTTATTTTAGCATAGCTTAAGGTAGATGCCAGCTTGGGCCTAAATGTATTCTACAACATATAAACTCAAACAAAACTTTGCAAGAGTAAAAGAAGACTGCAAGCAACAAAACAGGTTTTATATATTTAAAATAGTGCAATTCAGAAGAGCATTTTTCTTCATGTAGAGGGGCAAACCCATTCCCACATGCGTATATCTTCATATATGATCTGTTAATATTTTTACCTCTAGTTATTAGTGCTAATGTCCATTACCTGCAGTGACACAATCTATCATATTTTGGTTCACTGCTTATTTAACTCTGCTGCAGTAACAAGACAACTACAACTACTGACTATGTGTGCAGTTACAATCTGGAACTTCATCACCAAAGGGCTTTCTGGAATTAAAAACAGACTTTTTTTAAAAAGCAATTTGCCACAAAAAAAGTTTACTTTGCAGCGAGCCCACTCTTCACATATCTAAGTCTAGGTTTTTTGTTCTTTGGGATTATTCCTTATTGCTACCATTGTTATACTACTCTAATTCAAGTTTGATAGCTTCATGTCTCTCTCCCAACCACTCTTATTTCCCAATATGTTGGCAGTGACAAGCAATTGGTTATGCACAAGAAGTTGCTAAGAGGTTGTATCGTCCTTCTCCATAACCATTGCTTGGACCCATTGAAACATTCACAGCTGCCTTCTTTCACATCACAACATACCTTGTACTCCCAATGTAATATACCCTTCCATGACTGCCTAATCCAGTTAGGAAAAGAAAAACAAAAGGTGTGAGAGAAAAGGGATACAAAATAAGAGCAAATAAAAATAATAAATCAAAGCCAAATCAAAACATTGGATAAACAGCCCTTACAACATTCTGCACGTGTTTTTTTTTATTATTGTTGTTTGTTTACAGCAAAGATCTCAAAAGATTCGTTAATGACCGCATTACTTTAGACGGGGTTATATTTTATGTGATTAAAGGTTAGTGAAAAAGAAATCTGAAAGGGAATTAATGCTGCATGTTCCTGAAAAATTAAAGCTTTATGTTTCTTGGGAAGCACCTTGAAGAAGAAGGAATAAGACAGGGGATTTTGTTATTCTTCCTAAATAATGCTGACCGAAAGCTACCTTGCAAGTTTGGGAGGCTTTTGTGGTTGATTTTTCAACTCTTGGTCAGCATTTGCCAATATAGTTTTGCATATTCCTACTGCATGCATATAACTCAACCGACATTAACAAATAGATTGTGTGTTGTTGTTTTTTTAATCTAAGGAATTCGGCAATTTGTTATTAATCCTTGGGATAGCTATGTTATGAAGCAGAGAATGTAGCCTTTTAGTGACATCTTAAGTGTTTCAGCGCCTAGCAACAGGAGAGCCAGACCTGGAACCAGGTCGGGAACCGGAGCTTCCCTTTGGAAAGAAGAAAGAAAAAAAACAGGGTTAAAATTAACATACGCAGCTGAAATATACTACAATATACATAGTTTGTATATCCGATTCCATTCGGCCTGTGATTCAAAATAGCTATCCAGCTCTCAAAGCAAGGTTCTAAACTGGTTGAACCTTCCTCCAAGGCTGGCACAACAGAACGAGGATTCCATTCAATAAGATGGCATCTTTATTGTAATTCAGAAATGGCAACAATTGCAATCCGTGGGCAGCCACTGAAAAGACCAAGGATGAAGCAGAGTTTATATTGCTTCAATTTCAAATTTGACACACGCTTTCTCTATTTTCCTCCCATGTAACAGAGTTCTTAGCCTTCCATTTGCCAGGCTCCCTTGGTAGCGGCCATTGTACGTTTGCAATTCTTTGCAGTCCCGTTCTGAGTATTAGCTGCCACTAATAACAATAGGGATGGTGTATTGGATAAAGAATAGCAATTAAATTTTGTTTCGCAATTGGGCAGTTCTTCTGAGATTATTGAAATAAGGTAGTAGGTAAAGAAAGCACTTCTAGCATCTTTGATTTAGTTCATATGAATACTCTCTGTCATACGTAGAAAAACAGTAAGATCATTTTGTTTTCAAAAATGAAAAATAGTGTTAATACTAATGTTTGCCTAGAATTCCAAGTTTTCAACAAACGTTCACAACAGTGAATCAATCGTAATGTACTTTGCAATAATAGTTCATATTCTCTGTATTTGTAATCCTGATGTACATTTTGCCTGTGTTCACAAAGTTGGGAAAGAGAAAGAGAAACAGATCTGCAAATCCCATATTTTGACATATTTCCAGCGCCAAATAATTTTATGATTTAGTTTCCTGCCCTAATTAGATATTGCAGAAACAAAACCTTTGTACTTCCTCACTTCCTCAAAAATATAGGAAAAATCAAGGTGGTTCTCATAAACCCAGAATATTCCCTGAAATCAGTTCCTAGTTCATGTTTTGAGTACTTTCACCCTCTGTACTATAGGTAGTCCTCGACTCACAACAGTTCATTTAGTGATTGTTCAAAGTTACATTGAAAAAAATGATGTATTTTTCACACTAAGGAACGTTTGGCAACTGAGTTGTATTTATGACGGTTGCAATGTCCCGGGGTCACGTCATCACCATTTGCAATCTTCTGACCAGCAAAGGCAATGGGGAAGCTAGATTCACTTAACAACTGTGTTACTAACTTAACAACTGCAGTGACTCATTTAACAAATGGGGCAAGGAAGGTTGTAAAATGGGGCAAAACTCGTTTAACAAATGTCTCATTTAGCAAGATAAATTTTGGGCTCAATTGTGCTCGTAAGTTCGAGGACTACCTGTAGCTCAGTTTCTTGCAGAAGAACCCTTTCAGGATTAACACTGCCATCTGTCCCTTATTCTTTTTGCAGCCTTCCTATCAGAGCCTCAAAAAGGAAGGCATGAACCAGAAAGACAGAGAAGATTTAGCTCAACAGCTATCAGATTGATTTAAAGGATTGGGTATTAAGGAACCTTGTTTTTTCCATTTTTAAATACATGCTTCTGCCTATCTCCTGTTGCCGGGTGCATTCCTTAGATTTCTAAAAGTTATGCTTCCATAATTACTTGTTGACTCAGCAGGCACCGTACTACCTTATTTCAATAATTCACTGTTCATTTTTAATCTCAAACTACTCAGCCACAACATTATCGCTTAGTTTCATAAATGACAGAGCACTGCAATTATACTTAATGGCTTATTAATTATGTTCCATGAATCACTGATTTCTATGTTATTGTAGTCATATTAAATCCATTACTTGTCATGGAAGCTCTCCTTAAATTTGTTCTGGTTTTAGGAACCAGGTTTTAAAAAATATATATCTGGTTGAATATAATAACAGGGACCATTGCATGCTAGGTTACTGTCGAAAATAAACCTGCATTTTTGCTGGTGCTTAGGAAGAAATTGGAGGGAACTTTTTTTGGTAATAAGAATGCTGAGCAAAATAAAATAATAAAATTTTCTATAGATAGATAAAAATTATTAGGAGAAAATACTTGTTTACTTCAAACATAAATGAAACTGACTGTCTAGGTTAATAGTCCAGGTTATTCTGGGCTAACTTTTACCAACTCTAAGGAGAACAGTCAACAATGGAGGTTGTGAGATTCTCAAGGAAAACGGGGGGAAAACTTGGCTTACAAAATTAGTAACATTTGTATATTTATGGGGAGGTGTGTGCAGCTGCTGTGAAAAAAAGGAAATATTTAAAACTGAAGAAAGTAAAATAATAAAATCTTTTTAAAAGAGAATGGAATATTTTTCCACATGTACTTCAAAGTGAACAGTATTTATTTTACTGGAACTTCATTCCCCAAATCATCATTTTGAAGATCTAATTACTGGTAATATGAAGTAGGTGTTTCTTTTTTCTCTCAGAAAAATCTAAAAAAAATAAAATAAAAATAAAAATCTGCAATTTGGACAGATGTTTCCAAAATATTCTATTTGTATAAGCACAAATGTATAACGACGCCAAAAGCATTGCTGATTGAAAAAAGTTTTTAAAGTTGTTGTTATGAAAGTTTAATTTTGTATACTACAGCAAATTGTTATTTGCTCATTCTTTTTGAGGTAGATTTGGCTGAGAGAGAGTAATTGGCCCAAAGTCACCCATCCAGCTTTCATGCCTAAGAAGCTGGTATAGTTATAGTTCAGGTATTAGACTGATATGAAGAGGACCCAAGTTTGAGACTATTCTCATTTTCTCTGCATCTATTAACACCGAGTTGGGTGCAAACCTAGTAATTCATGGAACTGACATCACTTTTCCCTTTGTGATGGGATTCCATTGGATTTTATTATACTATTTATGTTGCTCTTGGGTGATTCTTTACATTTAGACTGATACTAATAGTGATATTTGCCTTAGTTTAGATTTTTTTAAATGTTGTAATCAGACATCCAAACTGTTTTCCTCTTGCCAATCTTTCAGACAATCACTTGGACTGCTTAAATGAATGCAATATATATTAGCAATAGATAAGGAATAGTTTCTTATCCCTGCACAATGTTGGTTACGTTTGCTGCTCTTAGAATTATTATCTTTACCAGTTTAAACAATTTAGACAGTGTGCCCTGGCCATCATAGCGGTATCCTTTGTGCCCCTTGTGAGCATATTTATGCTCATAGAATTTGCCACTTCCATATCCAGGTTTGTGAGTTTCGCCACCCTGAAAAAGATAAAAGTAAAATTACAAATATCCGTAGTTTACCATTAAAATATAGAACCATCCTTCAGGAAAATGAGTACTAAATGATCAAAGGCTGAATTGTATCAAAGAATATGGCTGCAGGCCCAATGTCATTTATCCTATGGAAGCCACTGACTTCTGTGTGAATGTTTATAGCTCTGTGTCATAGATAGTAAGCAGAATGGGAATTTTCCGCAAATAACTAGTGATGAAAGAAAATATTTGAACAATTATTGAGAAAAGAGATACCCGGGGAACATTTCTGGCAGAGATAGTGGAAGGTGAATTCAATTGCATTAAAATTGACATTCTATATAGGAAACCTATCTTATCCTAGATTCCCATTGTTTGTAAATTGCCTGAGGTGATAATGATCCATAATTACTTATATTACAGTTACTCATTTTTGTATTCATTCTACCAAACAGTAACAGATGAGAGCAGTTAACAATACCCTAACAGAAGGAGATGCTGGTAGAATAAATGCATCTATCTCTAAAGAGTGAAATCCCTAGAAAATATTATACTGAATATTATCTAGAAAAACAGAAAAATGGGACATTTGGAGCAAGTACTTACAGATCATTGTTATCCGCTTTTGAAAAGCATTATTAAAAATGAAGAAAGATTGTTCAACGTAATTGTGTAATTGTATGAAGAGAACAAGTAATTCAAAGAATTTTTCAAATAGTAATCTACTTTGTAACTAGTTCTTCAAACAAAAAACCTCATTTCCAGCATTGGTAATATGCAGTCTTAATGACAAATTTATGAAAATTGCCTCAGCCAACACATTACAATTATGTCTTTATTTTTTAAGTGTTTCCTATCAAAGTAATGACCTAGCTCAACCTTCCAACCAGCAACCACGTCTGGCAAGTTTTCTATGGTTTCCAACTGTTATTGAGTATGAAAAAGATCAGTAGGATTACTGTATAGATAATTAAGGCATTTAACTGGGGACTTAAAAAGCAGTTGGCATTCACATCTAAGAGTTTGCAAAAGGGTCATTTCATAATGGACATTGCCAACACTCCGTGATCATGTTAAAATGCAGTCTTATTGTAAATTACTCGTCTGTGAGAATCCCTCCTGTTTATATCTTTCTTGCACTTCTACAAAATCCTAGTTTCTTTTAAATTTGCAATAATTTTCATGAGTACCTTGTGGCCATTTTTACCAAAGGCAGAGTACAGAACATTCTACTTGAGTGTAAATTATTAGAACAATATAGTTATCTTCCAATATCATTTTATAGCTGAGGATTCTGATGGAGATAACAATAGCACTTAGACTTATATACCACTCCATACTGCTTCACAGCATTTGCTGAGCAGTTTGCTCCCAACAATCTGGATCCTCATTTTACTGAGATTGTTGTAGGCATCTGTTGGGTGAAGTAGTTTGCATCTGCTCTCAGCTAGACTCTGGCTATGCAAGTCCTTTGGACTTGTCTGAGGCCAAGTTTACTATGCCTTCCTAGAGAAAAGCTGTGGGGGATCTAAATGGGGAAGAACAGCTTTGGCTTAACCCACTCAAACTTGAGTGGTTGAGAGTTTTGGGATCCACCAGGATCTAGAGTTCTTCCATCTTTTAGTTGGGGTACAATCTTCCAAATAGATAAGTTGTGCAATTTGGATGTCTGTTTGGACTCACAGTGCTGCACTGGCTATAGGTTTCCAAGTGCCCTTTCTAGCTATAGAACTCTTCATTGTACAGGGCTCAGTTGCTTATAGGATTGCTTATTTCTGATCAGTTCTGACCATCCTGCAAGGTCCAGCAGGATGGGCATGTTTTGAGGCTATTATTTATGAACTGATATCATCTAATGGGACCCAAGAAACAGATCTCTTCTGTCACAGTGCCTGCCCTTTGGAATAATATACCACACATCCAGGTATCTCCAACCCTGATAATCTTTCATAAAGTCTTAAAGACCTGTTTTTTTCCTCTAGAGCATTGACCCATAATATTGGTTAAGCTTGTCTAGTAATCATTTTGAGATGTTTTCAGGTTGGTCTCAATTATGGCATAGTATTGCATTGTGGCTTTCTGTTATTAATTGTTCTATTTATAATTTATTTAATCTTACATCAGCTATCTAAAGTCACTATTTGTGAGTTGGGAGTTAGATATATGAATAGATAGATGATGGATGATGGACGATAGATGATTGTAGATAGAGATATAGTTGTACTGAAGATGTAGATTTAGATAAATTCATTGTCACATTGCCTTAATGTGAACTCTCTTAAGAAAAGCCACTTCAAGATAAAGATTAAAACATTATGGATTATGAGCAAGAGGGAGAAATAACCTTTGACTTTGAAACTCCTTTGCCTGGTTGTCACTAACAATACATTTTTATAAGCTTACTGCTCTTTGTCTCAGAAAGAAATTAATCTATTTTCACAGACATGTGATGAACAAGGTGAATGCTTTAAGTGACCTTTTTAATTTCCAATTAAAACAATCCAACAAGAGGGTATGAACTGATAGCTTTAACTTCTTTCAAGTCTGGCTAGCATTCCAGTCCTTTCTAGTTTCAGGGTAAAAACATGGGGCCACGTAGATTAAAAGGAAGAAAAAAGACTAAACTGTATCATTTGTTCTCTATATCAGGGGTCCCCAACCCCTGGTCTGCAGACCGGTACTGGTCCATAGCTCATTGGGAACTGGGCTGCACAACTGACGGGCAAGCACACGAAGTTTCGTTTGTGCATGTGTGGGATTAGGCTGTATGCGTGAAACCACCCCCTCCCTCCGCTGCTGCCGCTGCCAATCTGTGCAACCAGAAAGGTTGGGGATCACTGTTCTACATCATTGTCATAAACACAATTCAGCATTTCATACAAAAAGAATACTGTTATATATTTTACATCTTCGTTTTTTTTTAGCTTAAAAAATGTCTGAAGAATGCATAAGTTCTCAGTATATGACAATGTTGTAAATATAGGGCAAATCCAGTAGTGTACCATGTTCTCGAATCCATCCAGAACTGGAGCTTTGTGCAGTGCATAGTAGCAACCCACACTTTCATTCCCTCCCCTTCCTCCGTCCCATGGACACACAGAACATTCAGGGAACCTTAAAATAATGCCATTTGCCATGCAGTGAAGGTGCTCTGTGCTCAGGCAAAAGGAATCTTAATTTAAGCTTGACTCATTTCAGGATAAAAGCAAGCAATAAAACCATGGATATAAAGAAACTGCTTTGGAACCAGGAATGGATCAGTAAGAATAAAGCAAACAAGCCAGAGTGAAATAAAGGAATAAACAAATATATACTGGAATTCTGCATCAGCTACAGAAAAGCAACAAACAGATGCCCTTTGGGCCTGGGGAAAACAAAATAATTGTGAAGGGAAGCATGTTTATCACCTACCCAGCTAAATCTGCTGAAGGATAATCCTCTCCCCTGCACATGTAAGAAACAAACAAAGTGATATGATAACCACCATGGACTATAAAGACACTGAGGATGCCAACAGCTGGTAGAAAAGGATTATTCCGGTCAGTCGTGTGGATTAAAATATCTAAAATCCAAGATGTTTGAATTGTAGTTGTGATGTGGGACTTTAGAGGGGTTTACCACATTACAACTTTCAGATGTGGATCATAAGACCCATTGCCTAATGTGTACATGTGTTGTTTTGTTTTTAACCAAAGCTTTTCCTCGTTGTCTGTCTATGGCAGTATGGTTCACAATAAAGCATTTCAAGGGTTTTTTTTGAGGACAATGAACTATGGTCCAATGTTCTCCATAATGAATACTTTTCATCCACCCACAGTCTCAGTCTATGATATTTTATTAGGTCAGAATTTGAAACAAGGTAGTTTGACTTTCCGTATTCAAAAGCTAAAGATGTAGAGAAATTTGAGGGGGGGAAATGGAATGAGTAAACTGTGGGGGTTGTTGTGAGGAAAATAGGAGAAGGAAGAAATAATTGGTATGTTTGCCACCTTGAGTTGTACATGAAAAAAGGACAGGCTAAAAATCTGAAAAGACTCTGTGCTTGTAAAGATTACATTTGATATTGAAATACAGGCAGTCCTTGACTTACGATCACAACTGAGCCCAACATTTCCATTGTGAATGAAGACAGTTGTTAAGTGAGTTTTGCCACAGTTTACGATCTTTCTTGCCACATTTGTTAAGAGAATCACTGCAGTTGTTAACTTAGTAACATGGCTGTTAAGTGAATCTGGCTTCCTCGTGGACTCTGGTTGTCAGAAAGTCATGAAAGAGGACCACTCTGACCCTGGGACACTGCAACCGTCATAAATACATGCCAGTTGCCAAGCGTCTGAATTTTGATCATATGACCCTGTGCTGCACTGGTTGTAAGTGCGGAAAACAGTCGTATGTCACTTTTTCAGTGCCGCTGGAACTTTGAATGGTCACTAAATAAATGGTTATAAGCCGAGGACTACTTGTAACAAGCCACAGAATGAAAAGAATCTCTTCTTTCCGTCCTCCGGAGGGAACCAGCGCAGCCTTAGTGCTTACGACTGTTTCTAATTTCCATTTATCTAGACTCCTTTGCTTGGTCATCAGACCTTGGTGGCCCTGGCTGCTGTTTCTTAGCGCAAGTCAGCCCGTACTAAGGCCTCTCTTATTTATAATTTAATAATCGGTGGAAGGGGCAGCCTGGCATGTGTCAATGAGATCTGGCTGGTATCAAGGAAGAAGGGGAAACCCACTCCAAAATATGGCCAGCCCAGGTTTGGGTGTGGCATTAACCACGACCCCAGGACATTTGATAATCGGTGTGATTCTTGAGGCTTTCAGTGGCGTTGCCTTGCTTGTGAAGTTGGGCATGAAGAATCAGATTGCTACAGCAGCATAGAGTGTGATCAGGTGTAGGCAATGGTTTTTTTTAAGCAACAAAATATCTCTTGCAATGCATCATTTAGGCTACATTGGGGCTAGGGAGGTTATTGAAGTATTTTAAAATAAGGAAACTTTTTCTTTATTTTCCTTACCCCAGGTTTTGTGGGTTAATATAATATAAAATATTCACAGCAAGCACTTACTTTTGCCTGAAGAGGAGGAGTTGTTCTGGGTGACACCTGGAAATCAATTTTAAAAAATAAGAATTTTCAAATATATACCGTATAATTGGAAGCGCATTGTTTGTTTGTGTCTCTCTCTCTCTGTGTGTCTCTCTGTATGTGTCTGTGTGTGGAATTCTATGGAGGTTTTAAGCATTTTCTTGGGCATCCCCTTTCTCAACTTGAAAGTTACAAATGGCCAGTAGATGGCAGCAAAGGCAAAGATTTTCTTCTCATTGCTGCTATCTAGTGGGTATCTACTTTCCTGCACCCATACCTGATACATAACTGCTTTTCCATTTTCTCCCCAACATAATCAGCTAATACCTCAAGGTGTTTAGATCTTACTGAAACTGGTGACAGAATGTTATCAGAATTTTTTTTCCCATCTAAAGTTTTCATATTTCTGCAAGTATTAGGGCTTGTTTAAATTTTAAATTAAATTCTTTTCTTCATGGAACAGGTTCTTGAAATCTGAATTGGCTGTTACTATATGTCCCTTTCTCAACCTTAGATGCTTGAAGATATTGGACTTCAACTCCCAGAATTCCCCAGTCAGCCAATGTTGACAAGACGTCACTCAGTTCAGTAGTGCATATCATTGTGGCTTGCTCTTTATCCATAAGTAATCCCACCACAAACAGCTGCACGGAATAATGCTAGTTTATCTTACGTCTTGTTTAATATAACATAACTTTGTCATCTTATTTAACATGCTCGGTCTGGTGTTTATTGGAGAGTTTTCCATCTTTAAAAATTTGGAGGCCTCCCTACAAACATTTCTTAAGGTTGTTGTTATCTCATTGTCTGTTGGGTGGAAACATATATGTGTGCCTGAAGGGCATAGAGAGAGATATGTATACAGATATATCTATGTGCTATTGGCTAATTATAATGCAGACTAAGGCTTAAGGATTGATAAAGATTGGCAATCAATACCACTATTAGATGTGTTTTACCTGATACATAATTAGTAGTTCCTTGCTGTTCAACTTTCAAAGCTATTTGAATGGGATCTCATGGACCTTGCATTTTTCTAGGAAACCTCTAAAATCTGCTCAAATTCATTACGGGGACATCAAACATTAGAATGGTTAGCTGTGGCACAGTGCTGTTGTCTGCAAAACACTTGTGAAGTCTTTCCAAAGCCACCACTCTTACAACCAATTCTGTGAAGTAGGTGATTCTTCTCAGACAGACCCTGTCATTAAAATCAGCTTTATAATGCCAAGTGAGAAATTGGATGTAGGCCTTAGCTACCAAGTAGTAATTCACGTTCAATTATTTTCTTCATGCTCTTCATCTCAGAAGCAGCCAATAAACCAGGGCTTTTGAATCATGATATTACATATTTTGCTTTGAAGCATGTTACTAGAGAGAAAAGAGCTGAAGACACGTATTGCTTTCACCACTCATCCTGTACTCATCGTAAATTTACTTCACCTCTAAGATATCTGAACTTTTTCAGAAGTTCAGGTTGGAAATTTATTTCGAGTAACAGCAGCAGCTGTTCAGGCACACTTCTGTCTATATGCCTGCAGGGCTCGGTTTATACAGATGAATATGAGAGATTTACAAATCTCTATACAATTAAAAAAACCCAGAAATGGTCTATTAGACTAATATATATATATATATATATATATACACCATATATAAAACTCTTTGTAACAAAAATGTCACATAAATTAGTGAGGGATGTCCTCAGCACTTAAGAGTGGTTTGTCAGCTTTTTCTCTGGGATTGTGGTTTAGTTGTAGTTTATTATTCCAGTTTAGTGGCCAGAATTCCCTCCTCAGATCTAACAAAAAGATGATTCCATAACCGCAGAGGTAGCCTGGGTATTATTTTCAAATCAATCTGATATAGAGGGAAAATAAATTACAAATAGAATAAATAGTTGAAATCTTATGATTAACTCAGTTCATAATCTAATCCTATAAATGATGATTAAATACCAGAAAGTTTGCATAAGGTTGCTGGCTCAAGTATATTGATTATCTGAAAAGAACTCTCATGTGTATATACAGGTTAAATCCACAGACAGGCACATGAGTGCACACACATGTGTGTTTACACATCCCTACCAAAGTGGTTATTTATTTCACTGTAGTAGGCGGTTTCCTATATTCTTTTGAATTTGTAGGACTGATCCTCCTATTGAATAGAACAGAGCTGGGTTTATGGATAAATAGCAATAGCAATAGCACTTAGATTTATATACTGCTTCATTGTGCTTCACAGCTCTCTCTAAGTGTTTACAGAGTCAGCATATTGCCCTCAACAATCTGGCTCCACATTTTATTGACCTCAGAAGGTTGAAAGGTTGAGTCAACCTTAAGCCGGTCAGGGTCGAACTCCTGGCAGTGGAAATGCAGAGTTAGCCTGCAATACTTCATTCTAACCACTGTGCCACCATGTGTCTTGGAAATAGAATATTTCTATACTCATTGAGAGCTGTGGATCAGGACAATTCCTTTGCGATTCCTCTCCATCAAAACTACTTGGAGCCTGGCAATTCATGTTTCCTCAAGACATAAAAGTAAAAATGATTTAGAAGGAAGTAAAACTTACAATGTTCCTGAAGAAGTGGACTACTGGGTTGTCATCCACATAGCGTCCATGGTGAGATCTTGGATGAGGCAGAGAACTTACATGGCTAACTCTGGAGGCATGGTGATAGTCCTGAAACACAGGGTAGGTCATACCTGTAGATCAGCATGTATTCTGAAACTAATTAATGTTCCCCTCTTGAAAACAAATCAAGAAAACAACATGGATGTATCCATTTAATCATCACAGAGTTGCATTTGATTTGATAAAAACATAACCTTTTTTTAAAAAAAATGAAAATTGGAGATATATTTCCAATGACTATTACATTTAGATCAAGGGACATGCTGTCTGGAGAATTCTGGGAGTTGAAGTCCACAAATCTTAAAGTTGCCAAGGTTGGACCCTCCTGATTTAGATGCTATTGCTAAGATACCTTAATTGACTTATCTGTTAAATATCATTTCTTTTCAAAACTAAGAACATACAATACTTTATGCTTTAATTCCATCGACAGGAAAGGACTCCTTTGGAAAAGAATAACTCTTTCAGTTTCCAAGCAAACTTTTTAAACTTCTTCAAAAAATCTCCCTTGGAGTTCTAGTAACTTGAGATTGTTTGTATGCAGATCAAATATAGTATATTGTTATTAATTTGCAATCCAAAGTTTCCACCATGCATCTGCCAGTTGGTGAATCGCAAGGATGTGCAAGGATGTGGAATAGAGCTTCTAGAACTGCTTCCAACTCCTTTAGCAAAATGGCTGTAGGAGGTCTCTGTAGTTTCTTTTATGTAATGAAATATGTTTATTTATTTATTTATTACATTTGTTTGCTGCCCATCTCACCTTGGGGAGACTCTGGGAGGCTAACAATATTAACTCTAGGTGGCTTATAATGTTAATAGGTAAATAATGCCTATGTTGCATTAACGTGTATCTAACTTTATCTAGGGTTTAATCGACTTGTTCAAGTTGAGTACATATCAATGCCTCTATGGGTATCTATGTTTCTGGTCTCCCTTCATGTTGCATCTGCATGCTTGTGTATATGTGTACACCAGGAACTTGTTTCACTCTAAGCCAGGGATGTACAACTTTAAGACTTGTGGAGATTGGGGAACTCTGGGAGCTGAAGTCTACAAGTCTAGCTCCCAAAGTTGGCCATGCCTCCTCTAAGCCATGTAAAACAGGATGGAGCAAGGCAGAGGGAATTTGAGCTGCTACTCAACCTGTTTTCCCATCAGTATATATTGGGGGATTTTTTTTTCCTGGATTGGGTTTCTTCAAAGCCCAAGATTGGAATTAGGCCGATTTAAAACCTGGAGGTTTCTTTTCCTAGTTTCTGCTGCCACACCAAATTTGTTTTCATTCTGTTCTGTTTCCAGAGAATTATCCTGCTGAGAGACAAGCAGAGTCTTAACCCAATTAACCTTCCCAACTCTCTGTTGAGTAGGAAAGAATAAAAAGAGAGAGGTCAGATGAGGCCAGCCAAATGGCTAATTTTCCCTGGCTGGCCCTCTAAATTCCAGGGTAGATACAGAAAGCCACTTAGGAGTTGGTCACCTCGTCAGACTCAATACAGAAAGTATGTAAACATATGAAGAATAAGTTCACCAGCAGCACTTAACTGTGGGCATGATTGAACAACATTTTAAATTTAAACCGGATGCTTATTAAGTGCCCTGTATTTTATGCTTGTGAGAACTGATGGCTTGTCTCCATTGAAAATTTTAGAAGCAATGCTGGATTAACACAATCCAGAAGAAAAGCAAAGAAATTAGAAAATCATTATCTTTTATTAAACCAAGCATTACTCTAAACCTGAATGCCTTTAAATTGAGAAGACATCGTCTTTAGGCACTGGTGTTTAAAACACGCATGACAAAAATGAAGTGAAGTATGAAATTATAAGAAAAGGCTGTTGTTAAATAAGTCATAATGAACGTTCTTCCTATTTGACAGCCGTGAGGATGAAATTTATCATACACATACATGTACACATTCACATATACATACACATACTCATATATCATAGACATAGACATACTCATACATACAGTTGGACCTCTGCTTATAGCAATACCAATAACATTTAGACTTATATACCGCTTCACAGTTCTTTACAGCAGTCTCTAGGCAGTTTACAGTGTCAGCATATTGTCCCCCCCAAAAAACCTGAGTCCTCATTTTACCCACCTCGGAAAGATGGAAAGTTGAGTCAACCTTGAGCCTGGTGAGATTCGAACTGCCAAATTGCAGGCAGCCAGCAGCCAGCAGAAGTAGCCTGCAGAACTGCATTTTAACCACTGCGCCACCACAGATCATGCTTATGCTGTGAGATCCTAAAATGGGACACAGCCAATTCTTGTCCTTACTGTGATTTTCTTTTGGGAGTGGTGAGTTAAGGTTGATGATAGGAACAGAAACCTCCCAGGGGCATGTCTCTCCAATTCTCAGCCTTAAAAGCAGCTAAATATTGGAAATGTTGCCTTTGGCTATTTTGGCATAATGTCAGCAGCTGCTAGGAACCTGGCACATGCAGCCCTAAGCCACAGGCAACCTGTAACTGGCTTCATATAGCATACCATGAACTAGATAGGTCATAAGGACAAATGGAATCTCCACAGAATGATGTAGCAAGAAATGAATTTGTTCAGTGTTGCAGTTATCACATTCTCTCTTCCTCCCTAATACTGTATCTAGTTTTGCAAATCTTCAAGACTAATATATTATCTTGGCTGCATAAAGATGAGTACTTGGAGAAGTGTAATTGTAGCTATCCATATAATTACTCACTTCCAGCGCTACTTGATGTCTTGGATGGCGAATGGAGGGCATGACATTGTGCTCCCTTGAAATAATTTTCCATATTTGAGAATGATGAACAGCCTGATCTGGAGGGAATTTAAGTATGTGGCGTGCAGTTTTTCCTTCTAACTGCCACCCTATGAATAATTTTGTGTAACTTATAAATTCCCACTGTTGTCTATTGGTGGAACTCCTGATTCTGGTCCCTGCCTTCAACCTGCATCCCAGAAGGCTGTTGGCAAAATATGACACAATGTGCAGTAAATAATATATGAAAGAGCGTGCATTTTAGGATATCAATTTCATGAACTTTTCTTGGGTATCATAAAAATATGCACATACTTACCTTCGGTTCCAGGAAGACCTAAATTAAAATTTGAATATAGTGTCTGAATGAGTCATCTTTGCTTTTGCCACTAATGCTGGCTTGTTATTATAGATCTCAGAGGCTCTGAAAGAAAGTTCGCAAAGTACTTCAAAATTACACAGCTATATTTTTGTTTTTAATTCTGTTTATTGAGATACATAGCTTACTCTTTATGAATGCTTGTATAATAATCTATCCATTTTTTAAAAAAAATGTCTCTGTTAACATGTAATGCGAATTCCAACGCTGATTTGATCCAGTCACTCCTGTAAGGAAAGATTTGTCACAAAGAGAATAACAGAATAGTAGAATTGGAAGGGACCTTGGAGGTCTTCTAGTCCAACCTTTCCCTGTTCAAGTGGGAGACCTTATACCATTTCTGAGAAATAGAGTCTGCTAACTTTCCACTGTTTCATGTCAACTGTTTATCTGTTGGTCCGTTGTCTCGTCTGATGTCTATTGTTAAGGTGAAATTCTACAGAGGGTCTGTGGAAATGAGGCTCCCTAGATAAATCCTTGTGGGAGTCCATTACAATTTATATCCAACGGTAGGTGGGGAGAGAATTTTTTTTTAAAATGAAAGAACAAATGGGGTAGTTAAATATGCTGGTATGTCACTACAGATTTTTCTTGATGCGGGAAGAAAAAAGGCAGCTTCCTCTTTTTTTTTTGCTCTGGCTGGACAGTTATAATTGCTTAATACATCCTGAATCATGGGCTGCCACAGCCCAGATTTGAGCTAACAGGCCAGGATAAAGGATACGTTAGAGACCCATGTTGTTCAAAGATGCCTATTAGTTAAATGTTTGGAGACAAAGTAACAAGCCTGTGAAACATTAGCCTGGGGCAAAGACGCAGATTTGAATATTCTGTGAGAGATCAAAACCGTACAAGCAAAAATAAAATCCGGCTCTCTTGATTACATCTATTGAACTTTAAACATTAGAATTAAACAAATATTTTTTTTTACTGGGCTTTGACTGGAGACCCCAACTTTCAGTGCTGCATTTTAGGGAAAAATCACTCTTCTTCACCTTGCACCAGTTATTCTACAGATGGCTTTCTGTGAGCAGATTGGAGACTTAATGGGTTTTGGGGGTTTTTTGCCTCTCAAATTTCTGAAAATGTTTCCTCTCAAGTCACCATCACAAGAAGGAATAGTTTTTATCCAATCAACAAATGCAGTTCAGTCATATCCACATAAACTAAACCAAGTCAGTTGAATGAAAATGTGGAATTATGTAAGAAACGTCTTTTAAAAACCAAGTGAATGACTGTCTTTTCTGAGTGATTGCTCAGATGCTGCAAAAATGAACTATTTAATGCTGCATCATCTTGTTTTCAGGGAAGGAGGGAAGGAAGAAAGGGAGGGAGGAGGGAGGAAGGAAGAAAGGTTAAGGGAGGGAAGGAAGGAAGCAAGGGAGAAAGACAGATTGGAAATGCAGTAAATGTAAAGCTAAAACTTTCTGAAATCCTGTGATTCCTACTTTATCCATGGATAGCTAGAGCCAAGAAAGAATTACAGGCTACTGCCTAACAATACTTAATGATTCTCAAGTCAGAGTGTTCTCTGGAGAAAGAGTTTCTGTTTTTCATTCATTTTAAACATCCTGGTTTCCTTTTCCAATAACCAGTTTTCAATTACATGCAAGCAAAGATAGATATACTGGTCATGAATGAAAAGAGGACTCTTCTGGCCTTCATGCAAACATCCTGCTTGCACCTGCTGCAGTGGGATTTTTCTCAATATACGCTGTAGAAATTCTGGGACGTCTCTCATCCTGAAGGCACCAGGTTGGGGAAAGGCTTCAGTAATTGGAAGCTTTCCTATTTACAGAGAGAGACATGTGGCTTCAAGCTGAACGGTGGCCATCTTACCGTCTGTTTGTTTGGTTTGAACAGATTTGGTTTTACAAATAAGATTGGCACACTTCTGTCTCAGGTGCCTTGATAAAAAAAAAAAATAATACTGACCGCCCTCAATTGCCTGGGGAACAAGTTCTGCAGAAACACAGGAGACAGGGCCAGCTCCAGCTCCAGCTCCAGCTTTTGTAACTAAGCAACAAGAATTACCAGGGCAACCAGGCACTTTCAGGTAGATAAGAGCTGTGTGGTAGGCTGACTCTGGACCGAAAGCTCTTTGAGCATGCCATTCATCCAACTAAATGGGGTGGGGGGGGATGGAGAAGAAAGTTGGGGCTGTAACGCGTTGTTGTTGTTGTTGTTGTTTTCAACCATCTGGCTTGCCCTTTTTCTCTTCAAGAGGATGGGCTACAAAGACAGGGCTGTTCTTATCCTTGAAATTGATTCTGACATCAGAAAGCTGTGCGTTTTCCAATACCTTTGCAGCCGTATCAAAAGTACACTTGTTGCCCTTTTTGGTTTTTTAGAAGCACAACCAGCTCAGTTCTCTTGTTACCTAAAATCTTAGTTTTTTTATTTCAATTGAAATTGAGATGTTTCATGTTTTTTTTTTTATGTATCGGTTTTTATGATGTATGCCGCAGAGTCGCTATATGAGAGAGTTATGTATACGTGATAGGTGCATTGAAAAATAAAATAAAATTGCTCATTTCTTTCTTGACTCGTGCCAAAGAAAGCCTTATTCTGAAAGACGGAGTGAGTTTTTGCTACCAAAGATCTATCAATGATGCGTCTGCAAGAACAAATGAAGCATGATCGTTGGGGACCTTGGATACTTGTTGAGAAGACAGTATTTCAACTGGTGCAGCTTTTCTTAACCAACTATATAAGTTGCAGCTATGCAAGCAATTTCTCTCCAATACCGATGGCACTAATATAACTACCATGGGTCCTTTACTTAGTCAATTAAAACTACAAGGGAATCCAGCACTGCTTTCCTGCCAAATCTTACTAAAATAAGAGAACTTTGTAAATAATCAGTGCTAGATGAAAGGCATTGTGGGGGTGAGGGGGTGGGGGTGGAAGACATTTTTAAAACTAAGAATTTAAGACACAAATAATGGACATTTTCTGTCATTTAGAAAGGACTACTGGTAGGTTGTATAAACTACACTCTAATTTCAATCCTATGTTTTGGAAATCTTCCAAGCTGGCAGGAAAAAAATAATGTTTATAATCCTAAATTCTGGAAACTATTGATTGGAAAAGGCTACATTTAAGTCCTTTCTTGTATCTGTATTCTTTAAATCATGTCATTCTAATACCTGCATTTGGAAAATATACTACTTATATTGCATCTGAATAGAAACAGGTAACTCTAAGGGGAAAGATAGCATGAAAAACAAAACACAACTGCTGGGATAGTTTCTTTGAAAATCTGCTTTGCTCCATTAACAGAAGATCCCAGAAGTGCCAAAGCAATTGCATTATTAGTAAGGCTCTTTATCTGGGCAGTACATTATATACCAAAGTATATTGAGAAATTCATCTCACTCTGCTCAGGAAGAACTCCACAATGACAGTTGTGGTTTCATTATTACAATTTTGGCTAGACTTTTTGAAATGGGCAATCCGAACCCATTTAAGTCTTTTGCAAGTAAAAAGTATGATTTTTCATCACAGGTATGATGACTTTGTAAATAATTACAGAGTTTCAGCCTGGCCTTATTTCTTTTCATATGCAGTGTTTGCCTGCTGTTTTCTAGCAAATGCCACTGATAGTTGCACATGCCTAGCAGTCTATTTCAATGAAATTTAATGTTTTGTCTTTTTCTAAAAATGTATTTAATGGTGAATCGACATGCAGACACACAGACATACACGCCCTACATCACCAACACAAATGATAGTGGTTATACAATGAAGAAAAAAACCCTCAAAACGTAATTAAAATAATTATTAAAATAAACTGGATATGACAAAAGCAAGAAAAAAAGTTGCAGATAAAAAAAGATCCATACAATTACTATACATAAATATCAAATAACATTTACCTTCGTATTACATTCCACAATGAAAACTGGGTTTGTTGCAACGTGTAGCAAAGATTTTTGGTGCGCATTGGAAAATCTAGCGAGTAATTGCTGTACAAGCTTTTGCCGAATACAGTAAATGTATTCGTCTTTAAGTTATGAAGAAGGTATTATTACTTTTGTTTGTTACATTGTAGCATACATTTTTAAAAACACACACTGAATAAGAAATAAAAGTAAAAGAAAAAAATCAGATAAAATTTGTATTATTTAAAAAAAAATGACCCTATTTTTGAGGGCAGGGGCACTATGTATTCAAACCTGGGCTTCTTGCACTTACAAATGTGATAACATTCAAAAACTGTAATACTCTTTATTAAATTGAATGTTACACTAAAATGCATTTAATCTTCGAAGCGCACTATGAAATAGGATAGGTTGGTAGAGAAGTCCTGTCTGAGCAGACAGTTTCAGACTGTCCACAATTTATGCCTGGTAATAATTCTTATAATTCCCTTGTTTTTAACTTTGAAAAGTGTAGTCCTTCCCGTTATCTTCTGGGTTTAGCAGTAATATGATTTTTAAAGAACGACTGAAGATCTGAAACTCACTGAAAGAAAATTAATTATATGAAAGAAGGCTGTAATATATCCTGTAATGAAAAAGTATTATTTCAGAAGGTTTTCTGATATTTCTTTCACTATTTAGTCAAAGTAGAAAAGACTGGAACATATAATTTATTAGTAGGGTTACTAAATTTGGGCTGCAGATCCCTGACAAACCACTAGCTGGCAGCAACGATGTACAGTCATCTTGAACCTTTGTTTCCGTTTAGTGATTGTTCATTGTTTTGCAGGCCATATTTAATAGCTCTTGTATTATATAATTGGACTGTGCATACTTTGAGATGACTTAGAAGAAAAGCTTCAGAACGTGTGGAAGCATAAGTACAGCACATTTTTAAAGCAGCTGCATACTTTCTCAATCATCTCCTTAAAGCAGCTGTATTTTTAACATGGCTCCTTCTAATGGCTGTAGCTGTGGTTGTGTGATTTAAAGTGCCTATTTTGAATCAATTGGAAGCATCCACCACTCAATATTATGTTATCTGCGTTATTCTAGGGCATGATCACTTCCCTTTGCACTGGACATTATATAGAACAATATTTGTGTTCATGTCTGAATGAAATTACTCTTTCCAGAATTAACTTCCACTTTCTAATTTAATATATCCAACGTTTATTTAATTGATCTTTCAGAAATGTTTCTGCCAAAAATGGTGCTGACGAAAACTAGCAATTATATACAGATAAAATATGAGTGGCAACAAAAAGAGCCCAATAAAGTTATGCTAGCTTAAATGTTCCTGAGAGAGTCAGATTGGATTATTGGAATACATGTCTTAGGTGTACCCAAACTGGAATATTGAAAACGACTCTATTTGTTGAAGATTCTTTGAAATCTACTTCTGTTTCAGAATGCAATTTCAAGATTGTAGGTGAGTAGTTTCAAGCAGGATCATATCATACCATTCTACAAGGGCTGCAATTGCTACCCATTTCTTCCTGGGCATAATTCAAAATATTCCTCAGGAGCCCCCTCCTCCAGTACCAGTCAGTCTTGATAGAGAGATCCTGAATGTGTTTATATGGTTGAGGTAAGAAAAAAGGCCTTCTCAAGGGGTGAAACTAAACTTGTTACTTCATGCTTGGGAGTGATATTCTTCTACCGGTATGTAGTATTTCAGCCACAGGCAAAGATATCCTTTTATAAACAAACAATTTCTCCCCTGGTAACTTAAATGTTAGTAAAAGCCATCGTATCCCTCTGCTAGATTTACAATTCTTATTAAATACTTTTGTGTGTTTGTTTTGACTTACAAATATTTTAAATTTGGTGGTGGTTTAATTGCTGTAAGTTACCCTAAGTTACCTTAAGTAATTTGTATGCATTGAAAACATAAAAAATAAAACATAAAAGCATAATAAGTAGACCCTGCCATAGCATGGGAATAACACTTGGAAGAAGAAAATATTAAAAATAGTGTTTTCATGAACATTGACAGTGGAAGAGTCCTCTTGAATATAATGTATTTGTCTGCTGCGGGAAAGAGTAAATTTGTGTCATGGGTAAGAAGTTCCAAATCTTAGGAGTAGCTACTGAAAGGGCCCTGAGTTTTCACCAAGACTGCCTCCCACAGTGATAAGCTTGAGAGAAACGCTTCTTCTAAAGTCCCTGTATGGTACATTTCAGTTTTTTCAGATGCACTACCTATATAGTTACGATTTTCATAACTAGTCCCTAAACATCTGCCTGGAAACAGAACTGTTCAATATTACATGATCATTACAATGGATCCTGTTCAAACATTCAATTGCTAATTTCTACTTCGGAAGAATTTTTCATCTACTTTGCCAAGTTAGCTTCAACTCAGTGATCACCTACAGGTAGACCTCACCTTACAACCACAATTAAACTCAACATTTCTGTTGCTAAGCATTTGTTGACTGAGTTTAGCCCCATTTTACGATCTTTCTTGTGGCAGTTATTAGCTGAATCCCTGCAGTTGTTAACTCAGCAATACGGTTGTTAAGTGAATCTGGATTCTCCACTTACTTGGCTTGTCAGAAGTGATCCCATTACCCCACGGCACTGCAACGTCAGAAATACATGCTGGTTGGCAAAAAGTGACCAAATTTTGATTGTGTGACCATGTGGAAACTGCAACAGTTGTAAGTGTGAAAAATGGTCATAAGTCACTTTTTCCAGTGATGCTGTGATTTCGAATGGTCACTAAATGAATAGCTGTAAGTTGAGGACTACACTTGCATGTGCTACTCTCACCCATGGACATCATTCAGGAAGACGGCATTTCCTGCTTCTCTTTCTAATTGCACATTCAAGGGGAGAGATTAAAACTGGCTATGGGCCATCACAACTAACAATTTTCAGCTACAGCCAATGCGCATGCAACTCACTGGCATCATACATTGCTTCTTCTCCTGCCTTCTGGTGTTTTTATATATGAAGTGTGCTTCCCCGTTGGATGCATTCTCAGAAGCAATATTTAGTTCACGTGATGCAAAACTGAATAGGACTTAATGAATAGGCTGCATTGATCACTGCTAATCGCAACAGTTCTTACCAGAGTCAGGTTGTATGAATATATAACTGAGATAGGTAAGAGGATGACTTTCTTCTGAGGTATGTTGGGGATATTTTGTTTGCTTTGCATTATTATTTTTTCTTCCTAAAAGGGTAAACACTGTTTAGTATTCAGTAGTAACAAGTATTTATGCATTTATTTAACGTATTTATATGCTGCCTCAATAGGAGAACTACTCTGGGCAGCTCCCATTAAAAATACAATGTAAAAACAACCTCATTATAAAAATAAAAATGCAACACAACAAATATATATATAAAAAAATAGATGGCAACAATAGTTCAACTCAGAGAAAGGCTCTAAAAAGGATTCTCGCTCTTTAGAAATATATGGAAAACTGGCAAAGAGTGAGCCAGACAATTTGCCCCAAAGAGGCTAATCTATCATTGACACTGCAATCCAATCAATCTGTCAATCTGTCAATCAATCAATTATTCAGTCATTCAATCAATCAATCAGTCAGTCAGTCAGTCAAGCAATAAAGCAATAAAGCCACCTCCCCTTGCCTCACTTTCTGAACCTTCCCAAAGTGTGGGAGTAGGAGCAGTTTCTCTGTGATAGATCTAATGGGTTGGGTCAAAGTTGGCTAGAAAAGGCAGTCCTGAAGAGATCAGAGTGCCAAGCCATGGATTAAAGAAGTTGCCTAAATTAAATCAGAAATCAATTGGCAACTAAAGCATGGAGTTTTGTGCTCTCAAATTTGGGTAAGTATTTCCTCACTTCTACAACAGCAAGTCCCATAAATAGAAAACGGTGAATTTGGGTCTTATAGAACATTGAATTTGGACTGGAGCCAGAACCATTGCATACAAAAATATGCTGCATTCCCATATATTTGTTTGGAATTATTACAAAACATTAAAAGTACACAACATAAACAAATAACTTTTTGGGATGAGCAGGGAATCCTAGCCCTGCTTTTTTATATGGTATTGTGCAAAAAAAAATTTGATATGGTATTGTACAAAAGTTTGATAACAAAATATACATTTTAATCATGAGCCTATGGTATTATTGCAGACTACCAAACTTATTAAAAACCAGTGGCCAAGATGTAAAAGCCATATCAATAGTATTCATCTGCATATGGGCAGCTATTAGTCAAATTCATCGTATATTTGAAATTGTGCTTAGTAGTGAAACTCCTCCTTTCTCCTTTACTATTGATTGATGTCTTGATTTTTGGCTTCAGAAAACAAAAAAGATTGGAATTTGTTGTGCGGTTTGCCTGAGTGATAACCTCCAACCAAGGGAGGTTGCTTCCAAAAATACAATAGTGGTTACCATCTTGAGTGGTTTTAATTTGAAGGAGGATAAAGTTAATCACTTTAGCTGTATAACCACACCAGTAGCAATGTGCTTTGCTCTACCAGATGCTGAGCAATAGTAACAGGAAAGCACAACTACATTCCTATTCTGACACACTGTACTCATGTCCTATTCATGTCCTACTCCTGGATTTATATTGGTTTCTGGAAAACATTTCAAGTATCGTTCAGCGGTCTGTATCAACATTAGCAGATTCCAAATGAGCCTGTTGATAAGCAAAGAGAATCTTGATTCACAACTTCAGTTAATGTGACTTTCTCTTAAAAAGTAGCATATTTACTTTTTAACACTTTTTGTTTTGAATCATGCCCTGAAGTATTAGAGTTTTTCATTTGTGTATATTCAATACTTCCCTATTATAAATTCTATCATCTTATGCTGCAGGATATTTGAATCCCCAGATTCAACTCAAAAGGGGAATCTTAATGAAAGATAGTATTGTTTACAGAAATATTTTTTCTTATACCATAGTTTTCTTTAGAGAATTTCTTTCGCTAGTTAATTAAAAAAATAAGGATTAATTCTCATGCTTGCTTGGAGAGCTAGAGAGTTGGTTGTCAGAAGTAAAGCATTTCGTGTGGGAGGGATATATAGTTGCCAATTAAAAGCAGAAAATGTTATTTCCCCCCCCCCTATTTTTCATTTCTTCTAATCACTAATCGCAATAAAGAGCAGTTTGAACCTGTCAGGGTCTGAACTGATCTGAATATTAGATCAAGAAATCCAATCAAAATCCTCATGTCCTAGGATTCTCACTCTGTTGCAAAAATCAGATCTGCAAACTTAAAGATGCCATTTCACCAACTCTGTACATTTTAGAAGACCAAATGATGCTTCTCAGCTGGGTTTGGATGGTAATAAGTGTAGTTAAGAGCACAATTTATGGCTATAGTGGGAGAAAAGAGTGGTTTCCATAAAGAACGCTATAGAAAAATTCAGTAAGAGGCAAGCACATTTTGTAGCAATCTCTGAAGACTGAATGATTACATATCAGCAATGTGTGCATTCTGAGGGTTTATTTATTTGTTTAATTGATCCAAACTATAGATCCCTTTAACATGATCCATTTTATTTGAAGCTTGTTACAGTTATCTATTTTACATTTTGGTGTTCTTCTCATCTCAGATCAGCTATCTTTCAAAGCCCACAGTTCTTGATCCCGATCAATAGAATACAGTATGAAAATATATGACAATGAACATAAGATGTTAATGTATTAACATAATGTATTAATTACTTAGTACACCATTTTGCACTGAGAAAGGTATTTAAGAAGTCCTTTATCAATGCTTACGAAGATCAAATGTTGAAACAAAATCATGTTAATCACAAACTCTGGAAGCTAGTACCATTGATTATATATTTTACAATGCTACAATTTATATCTCAGTCTCACAAAATCTACAAGTTTTATAGACACAACAAACAAAAAGTCACAGTACATCATTTATTTCAGAAAGTATCTACATATTGAAAAACTTAAGAGTGAAAATGAAAAGGTCCTATTGATGTAGCTAATTCCTCCAAAGATGTTTGCAATGAAAGTACATTATAGCTGTTACTATTAAACTGAAACAAGTGCTTTGCTTAGTTACATTTTACTTTCCACCTTGAGTAGTCTGTGATTAAATAAGAAGTCCCTGGTGAACCACAACTTTTGACATCATTGGAATTGTTGAACCAATAAATTGCAGTTATAAGATTCATAACAATTAAACAAATTGAAACGATAATGTCCACTTTTAGCTTTTTCTGAATACCTCAGATAGAAACCCAAAGACTCTCTGGTATATTCAAGGCTTGTTGCAAAGAGAGAAGTAAAGGATGGAAGGTATTTACAAAAGAACAATGAATATTTTAGCTTAATAAATCAAGATATGATTGTCTGGATGTGACTTGCATCTTTCAATTCATATCAACAATGATCTAACATATGTTCTGAGAAAAAAAACAACCCCAAGCTTTTTATTCCTGAAATATTCCTGTCCAGTTTCTTATTGACCAAATGTTGGTTTTACATGCACTTATTTTTGAGAATGTAATTATATAAAATATTTAGACACTACATTAAATAGAAAATGTGTCTGTTATGTCATGAAGCCTAAAAAAAATCCAGTAATGTTTTCACCAGTGCATAGCTCCTGAGTAGCAACAGAGTTGTTAAGCTGAAATAGTTTAGATGCTGACATTTCATTGGAATCTGGATTGACAAAAATCATTCTAGAGTGCAGTCTAAACGGTCTTATGCCGGGTTTACAAAAGGAACTGGGGCCACTTAGAAAAAAAATCCACCCCTTCCAGTTAACTGCTACAAAATAAAATACAAAAGCAAGCTGATTCTCTCAGTTTCTACCTTGGTGCTTTAACCACTGCACCAAACTGGCTCGCAGAAAGTTATTTAGAAGCTGTATTGATTAATTAGGTCAATGAAAGATCTCAAAGTTTCATGCCACAAAAGGGCGCAGAGACCGTATTTGCATTCTGCGTGGCTAACTCATAGAAATCTTTAGGACCATTCCGTAACTGTTATGGTCTTGAAATGACAAACTAATTTTAAATGGTTAATAAAATAATAATCTTAGCAAGAAGGTATCAGAAGGTAACACTTTGTTGTGAAGAAATAATTTTATATTCTATCATGAAAACAGAATCATTTTTCAAATGGCACAAGCATCTAATCTAGCTTTCCAAAATCATCCATTGAACTGACTCTTTGATGTGAAGATGTCTGCTTCACTTCAGTAAATCCTGGTGAATGCTTGCTTAAATGTCTGGAAACACCATGTTTGGCACTACATGACTCATCCCCCCCCCCCCCCCCGCTATATTCTATAAAAATGTTATTATTTGGAATTAAGAGGTTTTGAAACTAAACAGGCTAATAATAATAATAATAAATCTCTCTGTGCTGGACTATAGAAAGATGAATAATAGAAGAATGTATTATGAATGGCTGAGTTTGTAGAAATTGTTTAATTAAGGAGACAACTGCATTACTTTTATAAAAGATTGGAAACCCTTTATAATGGTTTTGTTGAAAATGAATTAAAATGAACTGCTGATTTCAGGATGTATTGATTTAAAAAGTTAGTTTATGGAAGAAAGGAGCTATGATATGCAATATAGGAGGGTGGAGGTGATAATTGCTATGCTAGCAACAGCTGCAAAGAAAAATCAGAAATGGCTTCTTTAGCTACCTTTCTTTTTCCATTTTGTTATTGTTCACTTTTTTTTTAATCCTTTTATGATCTGTTTCTTATTCTATTCTATTTATTTCTGTAGTTTTTAAAATCTTCCTAAGACCTTCTTTTAATAAAATTTATTTATTAAAAAAAACACCCCTCTGTGTCAGCTGGATATTCATTTTAAATTGTCAAAACCATTTGAGTGGAGATTGCCATCCAAGATACAAATAGCCAGCATAGACAAATTACTCTTCCTTAATGCAACTAGGCATCTTTCAGGAAGCGCCTATCCTTTCCCATTCCATAAAATTCAGTTCATAGGGTTTCTTCAGAAATGCAGTTGTTAATGTTGTAGTTGCTTCATTTTTTACTAAAAACATGTCATAGAGGTGATTTGAAGTCAATTTATATGACAATCAGACCAACAATTTCAAACCTCAGATTTGTTCTTTATTAACTGTAATTTCCCTCTCTCACTGTGCATATATTTAAGATGATAGATAGGTGATTTGCGTCCTGCCATAAAGGGGCCTATAGTTATATATTCATTTCCATGCCTTTTATTATTTTTTTATCCCTTCCTTTCACATTTCTTAAATAACAAGGTAGCAGAGAATCTGCATCCTGCAATGATGAAGAGGAGGCAGAAACAAAGTAAGTATTCTTCAGACTTTCCTCCATCCCACTCTCTTTAAACAAAGCATATTATTATTCAAACATGTGTTTTTTTCATCCCTGGATATTAATAAAAAAAATGTCTCTCTGCAAAGAATTTATAATGTTCTTTCACTGAATGTCAGCAGCTTCTCTGGATAAAAGGGTTACTGTGTTTGCTGCATTCCAACATTCACTGATGTGGGCAGATCAGTTATATAAACTAGGATTGCATTGCTTGGGGAAGAGATTTAACATATTCCTCTAACCATCATCCTAAGTTACATTGAACTCTGGCAATCCTTTCCAACTGACTTTAGATAACATTTCTGGTAGCTCAAAGAAGGTCTTCATGTCTTATAATTTTACAAATCCAAAATACTTTTCATGTAAACAGGATCTGAAATTTTACTGAGGTATATGGTCATAATTTTAGTTTAATGCTTGTTCCATTTGAAGAGAGGTCTGTGAGTATCATGGTATATGAGAATGACCTTGGGAGTTGACTAGATAAGAGAATGACCTTGGGAAGAATGACTAGATAAGAGGCAGCTGAGCCCACAAAAGAAAGAGATGCATGATAAAAACCTCAGAAGGGACCCTCCTTAACTTCTTGCACTGTAAAAGTGAGAGGGAGATGTGTACTTTCTGACAGGCAAGATTCTCTTAATGTAACTTTACAATAAAGATGGAGTGTGTACTCATGAGTGTTTTTCTTGTCTGAACTACTTCTCAGGATTGATAATAAGTTTGCGCCCTCATGATTTGGATTGCCTAGAAATTTTCTTCTTTGAATACAAGATGCAGTACAAGGGCAGGAAGATTTCATTTTCCAGATGCTTTCAAAATTTTACAGTGCTTGTTGTATTAACTATTTATATACAATAACTAGACACATTTAATAAGAGGGATACATTGTATTTCCAGCTATTCTGACATAGTTATGGACAAACCCTTTTCTGCCACTCACAAAAAAAAAGTTTAGGATGACAAGAATTCTGTTTTCCTAAAAGCATACATATGCACATATAATATTAACAAAAGTTTATAGCACTTACTGAATTAACTTCCAGCATTGAATTTCTCCTGGAATGGATTCCTAGGATACTTTTTCATTACCAGCATTATTATTTCAGAGAATAACACTGTTGCACCAATGGCATAGCCATTTGTTAATGATTTTGTCTCAAATACCGACAGTCCAGCATTTAAAAGCAGATGTTTTGTTCCAGCTAGACAATATTTAGAACTGTTTATAGCTTTTTAGTTTCTGTCCTTGAGGCACTGAGTTTTAGGTTGTGACAATTGAAATGCATCAATGAAGGCAATGGAAACTGACAACAGTGAGCTATGAATCAACTATGCGAAACAATCAAATATCATACAAAACTGTTTTTGTCTATATACAAGTCCACTGTACAAGGTAAACAGCAGTTATTGCTCAATGCAGAGCTGTCTATAGTTTGAAGCAGATTTAATTCCCTACCACTAAGTGCTTGAAATGAAACTTTGTGAACGATGGCATCTCAAAATCGTGACTGACTGATTATCATAATGTTCTTTTCATCGATCATAAATAGGTAATTTTGCAGGCATGCCATATCAGTCAGTTTTGCCACTTCAAAACATTTCCGTATATACAACAGGGGCCATTGATCAGCCTGGGCAACACTGTAATAGTACACAGAATTTCAGAATTCCTATGAAAAAGAATCTTAGGAGAGATGTTTAACTACAGTCAATTGTTCTTGCAGCTACTTTCTTGCTCTCCTCTTTCAAGGCTATCCAATATATAATGTGAGTCCCCTTTACAAGAGCTAGACTATGAAGCAATTCAACATCCTATTAAAAAAGAGAGTTACAGCACCTAGACTCCTAGTTCTGGCTGCCAAATACCACGATATAAAGAATTACTGATAGAAATAGTCATCTGTATCTTCAATAGTGTGCTAAGTTTCATACTCTCCGATCCCAGCTGAAGTATTTAGAACTGAGATGCACTAAAATATCTTAAGGCTTCCTTATTTCCCCCAAATAAGATTTGATACAGAACAGCAAAGCAACAACAATAAAACCACTATTGAATTTAATTTATGGACAGTAGTTATAAATCTACATTGTGGAAATCAATGGTTGAACACATAAAGAGATACAGTGGCAGAGAAGATATATTTTTTGCCTAAAGATATAGAATGGAATAAAATACATCAGCATCAACATGGCTTTTCTTACAGCAATATAAGAAGCTGCCTTGCTGCTCCTCAGACTGCTGAGCTATTAGCAAACCCAACATTGTTCACACTAACTGGCATTGCTTGTTTGGACTATAGGTTAATGAATGCCTTCTGGTTCGATCAGGACGTGCCACTGGTTAAACATTAAATATAACATTAAAAGACAAAACAACAGACAAACAAATGTTTTTCTTGTATCTCAGCACCTTCGTTTTGCTTTCTCTTTATCTTCTTTAAGATACACATTCCTATCATTTATTTAGGGGCATGAAATTTGCCACTGCCATCCCCACTCAAAAGTAAGAAAAGTTATTTCTCATGTTCCACCTCAAAACTAATGTTAATCAAAAGTGCCGTTAAATATACTTGATACAGACATGGTCTAACTTTACCACACTTTTCATTCTGTTTGATGGAAAAGAGAATATTGGGCTTTTACCAGATTTCACGTTTGCTTTGCATTACAATCGTCTTCTAACGCTGCCTAGTGCCACGGAATTGCCCAGACATTAAACTAATACTCTTTAAACCAAAGTCACCGCATAGAAAGATATCATAGAAATATTGCATCAAATTACAAACATTCTAGGATTCCTCTCCAGGCTTTCAGAAACTCTTCAAGGAGTGTGAGAGGAGGAAAAAAAAATATCAACAGAAGACTAACACCTTTCTCAATATACATAGGGTGAATTTTACAACAAGTGAACAACAAAGATCCTGACTTCTGAAAAATCCTGACAACCAAAACTGAGGCATCCAGTTAGAAGGTTAAGAGAATGTTCCCGGTCAACTGAAGGTTGTTATTATATTTTTTGTAGGGATATTTTCTAGTACACTATTTTAAACATTGGACCAATAACCAACATTGTATTAGAACTTGATAGATAACATCCTTTTTGGCTAAGCCAATTCTTGCTCTGTGGAGATTATTCAGTTCTTGTGATTTTTCTCCCACCCTCCTTTTAGATTTCTTGCTGCTAATCTGTTCTCCTTTCCTCTGAGCTCACCTTGCCCCGCCTTGGATAATGCTTGTCACCGCCAAAGAATCTGCCCAATGAATCAAGTAGACTTGGTTCCCTGTATCTTCGTGGAGATCCATGTCTAGCATGGTCTATGGTACTTGCAGTTGCAAGTTTAGAACCATGCCGGAAAGAGGAGCGTTTTTGTGAAGCCATCAAATCCGAATTCTCGGAAGCTGCTGCTGCTGCACTGTCTTCCTGAATGGTCTGCAGCTCATCTGATTCAGAGGGCCGATCTTTGAAGGTGTTGTCTTCTCTGCCTGGGGCATCTCGGGAAAAGAGGCGGACCAAATGGGGGCGACCAGTTGTGTCAGCTGGGTTGGCTTCTTTCCAGGCATTCTTTGGATCCGCTGTGCCCTTGGAGTCTGTCACCGCTCTGCTCTTAGTGGAGGTCCCATTGTTCTGGTTCACATCTGCCTCTCCTGCAAACAACAAGGATGAGATATGAATACAGGCCTGTGAAAAACAGAATGTTAGAACAATGCTGCTTTCTTCCCCCTTGCCTTGAGTTAGCTGCTTCACACAAAAACCATAGATTATATGCAACTGCAACAGATCTGCCTTTTACTGAACCAAAGACATTATATATCTATATCCATATAGATATATGGGTATATTATACACACACACATGCACACACAGAATATATATATATATATTCTATATTAATTCTATTAAAACTTTATAAATCACAATGTATCACACAAGCTGATGTAGATCTATTTATTCACTTGTAGTCAGTCATTAGAAAGACAACGTTCCTTAAGTGATTGTTAAGGTAAACTACCGTATTACCAGAAATTGCTAACGATTCCTAATTTAAAACTTAAGATGAATCAGGTTTAAATGTACCATATATTTCTTTATTAAATTTCAAGACTTTATCCTTTAACAAAACCCCATGAAGCTTCCTGTCCGTTACCCAAATGCTGATTTTCCTGATGTGATTGATTTCCACCAATATTAACATAAGGTGAAACTAATATGTGGCATTTCTTTAAATAATGATAAGGCGCACATGGTTGCTTCTGCTGCTTTTATACCCACGTTCCATATTTTCTGATGGTTTCACATGCTTTTCAGTTTGTTATGAAGAAGTCATGGAGCCTGACTGATGAACCTTTGTGAGAACCTAGTTTATTAATACCTGGCCTACGGCAATAAATTATATTAACATTCTAAATGTACGATATAACATTTCCTTATATTTCACAATATGTTCCTCATTTGGAACTGATACACTGGTGCCCTATTTGAGTAGGGCACCCAAACAAGATAGCAGCGGCCTTTTAAAAATTCTGATTGTCACTCACATTTTAAGGTGCAATGCTTCACTCAATAACAGCTGCCAATTTTAATTGCACAAAATATGGCATTAAAATTTCTTTTGCTTCATCACAACAGCCCCAATTAAGGCTTTGGAACGAAAGGCCATGTTCATTAATAATATTTCTGCCACCTTCCTTAACTTGAGCCAATTTTTTGCTGACTCTAAATGTATAAAATTACAATGGATATGTTAATATCTTGTAATTGAGCATAAAGTTCGTTGCACAGCAACTTTGAGGCTGAAATGAAAATCAGATATTAAGATTCTATGAAAAAATATAGTTTTACTTGTTAACACCAGCCAAATTCTATACCATAATATGCATTCATTATATGAGCGAAAGAAAAAGAACAATGAAGGTATTGTGTCTAATTAAATGCATTAACAAAACACCAGAGCATCTGAATGCTAATATTTTTACTACAGTTGTGCTTTTGTAAGTGAATGCATTTAATTCTGGACAACAATGGAGGACATTTGTGCCACAAAAGGAGCTTCTCCCAATCCCAGCAAGAATCTCTTACGCCGTTCTTTAGTAAAGAAGATATACACTGACAGTTTCTATTCTCCTATTCCTTGTGATGGGGGCATAATTGGTATGGTATAGCATAATGTAATGACATAGTATAACTGTAGATACATTTACTGGAGAATATAAGGTTCTCTTTTGCAAATGAAACAAAAATGGGATTCTAAAAATAGGTTTTGTACAGCCTGATCAACAAGAGGTGGGTAGCATAATCCAAAGGACTGTAGCTAGTCAACCAATATCTTCCTTGTCGTGAACTGCTATGCAGTGAAGCAACCAAAAACCGGCATTGCAGGACTACTTATGATGGGAGAAGACTTTGGGCAGTGAAGACAAGATGCTCATCACACAAAAGTACCCCCTGGCACCATGCCTACAGGTGCCTCTCTCGAGGCTTGGAGTTAGTATCACCGACTTCTCTTTAACGATTCTTTTTTTTTTGAACTCATAATTAAATGGTAAGACAGCTTACTGTAAAGCAAAGTACTAGCCTCCAACATAGTCTCTTCTGAAACATTCTAACGAAATAAGAATGGTGGGCTCAAACCACGTCTAATGCTTTGTTTGAAAATATGCCCAGCTGACCAAATAATATATGTGTCAGTATTCCATCCAAGTTCCAATAACTCATTCAGCCCTCAGACACAATTAGATCCAAGTAAGAATTTATTATAGAAACCATGCTGGCACATCCAATGAGTTATTGGAACTTGGATGGAACGCTGACAATATGAAGTAAACTGGGTGGTCAAGTTATCCTAGAGAAGGGGTCCCCAACCCCCGATTTGTGGACTGGCACTGGTCCACGGCATGCCAGAAACTTGATGGCATAAATAAGCAAAGCCCCATCCATGGGATACAGGCAGCATCCAAAACCACGCCACCTCCGGTCTCTGGAAAAGCCTCTCCCCACAGAACCGGTCCCTGGTGCCCAAAAGGTTGGGGACCGCTGTCCTAGAGGATATATGAGTCTTTTCTGCACGGCAATGTCCACAACATGATCTCAAAATTCTAAATATGCCCATCAGCTCAACAGATTTTACATTCAAATACAACTTAATTTTTCTATGGATCAGATGACTATCAAAATTAGCCAGCTCCGAATATGCACGATGAGAGAAGATGTATTAGTGAAGTTGCTGATAAATTAATCAACAATCCCTATCAGTTCCCATGAGAAATATATTTGAAGCATGCACATAATTTAACAGAGTAGCATAAGAACAGCCCTTCTGTATCAGGCCGCGGCCTACTTCAGTCTAATATTTTAGATGACTTACCTTGTCAGCAGTCGACCCTGTTCTTTGTAATATCCTGCCTTCAGACTTAAGAAAAATTTCCAGTCCTCTGAGTGTTAGACAATCTTCAAAACATACTTATTCCCCATTAGCTCTGAAGGCCGTCTTAGTTAGTTAGATTGTAAATGGTTTTTGATTGTATTTCTATTGATTGGTACTATAAACTGCTGTCATCTCTTTCAAAGAAGCCAGGCGGGAAACAGGCAACACAAGAACTACCTGAAGTCTACTTTATTTTTATAGCTTATATTAACAGACTCTTGAAAGCCTGCCGGAGTTTGATCTTTCTTCATCTTCTTATAATAAATAGAATCAAGGTAGAGTTTCTTCTTTCTTGGGACTGAATTGTTATTTACTGTACTTAACAGTTCTTATGTTTCCCCTCTTCAAGATCATCTCTGTAAAATGGAGGGTTATGAATAATTGTACAAATAGGCAAATACATGTTATTTTCAGAGTGACCAGATGCCTCTTGAGGGCTCTCCAGCAAGACCAGAGACACAGCTCTCTTCCCTTCCCCTACAAGTGGTATAGGGATGCATGCATGCTCCAGATGTTTTACATAAAACTTACAAAATGAGATTTAAATTTTCCTCCTGGATTCAATAAGAAGCAATGATTATCATATCCAAGATCAATCTATGAATACAGAGATGATACATTTCTGATGTTAACACAAGAACACATTCCCCTGAATTGCTTTCGGTGTTGGTCCTTCTGCCTCCCTTGCGTTTATTTGCGGTGCTATTTCAAGTTTCATTACAAGCAAAAATACGTGGCATGAAAAAGCATTCAGGAAAAATAAATTAACATCTGTCAAGTGTGGCTTAAAGATCTGGAAGAAAACTTCTGGCTCTTCACAGATTTTCACACAGTGGGGGGAAATATGAACTCCTGTCGAGATAAGTTGAAAAAAAAAACAGCCCTAAAGCAAGATTCTATAGTGTACACCTAATGTTCAGCACATCTTTGTTTTCGAACTAGTTTTGGCTTGGAAGTTGGTTATTTAGTGTATGGTGTAGGGAGAAAAGGAGCAGAAAACAAAAGTCTGTGGTAATAGGTGGTGGGATTTGCTATGGCAGTAATTTGGAATGTATGAAAAGCATGTGGCAGCCATCCATATCACCCCACAGAGACCTTAAACAAATACACACATACACACTCTGAATCCAAGACTTTTCAACAAGGAAGTTCTATTAAAACACCCACAAATTTCAAGTCAATGTAATCTTTTGTGTTTCTGGAACGTGTAGTTTTTTTAAATTTAATTCTAGCATTTCATAGCAGAGTTCATAAACAGTGCAACGATAATATGTATTTTCTGGGATCCTTTACCTGTAGGAGTTTGTCTCCTACTTTTCAGAAGAAAGCATAAAATGTTCTTCTTCTATAAGATATGCTCCAGGCAGGAATGCGGCTTCATTTGGATATTGGTATTAAATAACCTAAATTGATAATCTTACATATGGCTGAAATTCTCAGACTAGCAACCCAATCTGTGACAGTAAGCTACACAGAATTAAGGAGTTATTTCCCAAACCTACCATTTTTATTCTACTGAATGACTTAGGTCTTCTTCATGAGACCTTGAAACTTTTTGGGAAATAAACTTACCAGGAAACTTTGAATCATTCTCCCGACAAGAATAGGAAGACATTTAAAAAACAAAACAAAAAAGATACTATGATTTAGATATGGAGTTGATCAGCTGGAAAATATAGTGAAAAGTATTTATATAAATAAAGAATAGAGTCCTGTCAATTATGTTAGTTTCTTCCTAAGACTGGTTTTAGGATGGGGACACAATTTAGTAATTTTGTATAGATTAACTGCAATTCCTATTTTAATATAAATTTTACCTTTTAAGATGTTAAAACTTTGTTTTTATGGGTGATTGTTTCAAAAGTGTGCTGGGGAATTGCTAGACACTCTTTTTCCTTTGAAGAATGTAATTTCTTTTTAAAAGTTCTACTAAGTTCACCGAATATGATTATTTGCTGCTGTTAGTCTTTATAATTGCTGTATTGATATTTTTTATATTTATTGTAATGGTTTTCATTATGTATAATTAGGAATTGCTGGGTTGTTTCCAATTCTACCTCACAAAAAATAAAATAAGAATGATAAAAATAGTAGTAACAGTAGTAATAAGAACTGCAATATATTTTTGCATTAAATTTTAATATGTATGGTAACTCTTTAAAATAAACACTGATTTTAAAAATATGGACCTGAAACAACCAAAGTGTAAAAAAGTTTTTAACGTTGGAAATAAATTATTTTTTAAAATGGATATCTCATTTTTTGCACATTTAGAAAAGGAGGAGAAAACTGAGAATTTCTGCTGTTCCGGTTGGATGTACCATAACATGGCCTAAAAATATGAAAGGAACCTTCAAAGTTATTTTGAAAATTGAAAAGAATATTGTTCTGCAGAAAATCTATTTCAGAGCCACCAGAGAGATATAGATAATCCTCAACTTACAACCACAATTGGGGCCTGAATTTTTATCGCTAAATGGAGCAGAAGTAAAGCAAAATATTACATGACCACAAATCAAGAATAGGGATCTTTAAGCAGTGGGAGTCCCAGGTAAGAAGTGCAGGGGCCGAGGGAGGCCCAGGGAGGCCTTAACGTAAGACACACAAGAGTTGAGGGAGGGGGGATATATGCTGTAATGCAACTCAAAGCTGTAGCTGCCTGTGGAAGTTTCAGCCACCCCAGTCCAGCAGTGTGGCGCAAAGCTGCTGTACCATGGGAAGCCTCAGTTGTCTTACCTGGTCCAGCAGTGTCTCCCTAGGTCTCCCCATCCCTGATCTATACCCTTTTGGGCAGACTGTAGAGTGGCAGTTATCAGCAGAAGTGCTGGAACTGGAGCTAAAGTAGAGGCCTAGGGCCTTCAGCAGTCTCAGCCAGCTACCACTGTCCCCAGGCATTTACTTCAGACCCAGGGCCACTGTTGACACTCATGAATGCCACCTCAAGCCCCCCATTGTGACCAGTCATTGCAGCACCATTGTAAAAGGACCCAGTTGCCCCACCACCACTATACTCTCCACAAGATGTGCCATGCCCCTTTGCTGTTTTTCTCCTACTGCTGACAGGTGTGTCTGGCCTCCGTGAAGCAACGTCTGACTGCACCAGACCGTCTTTCTGAGGTCATCTCAGTCCATTCTCCAAGCCTCTTGTGCCATTTCTTTTCCAAATTGCATATTCCATTCTCATGAATCCTTTGGAAATGTTTTGGTTCTTTCCAAGACTTGTGAGAAAGGGGTGCACGATTTGGAGTAGAAACGAAGACCGTGATTTGGAGATCTAGAAGGAGAGCTCTTGTCATTCTCCAAATAACAAGCTGCTTCTTGTAAGTGTGGGATTTGAGGTAGCATTTCTCAGTGGCAGTGGTGGGGCTGGGGCTGAAGTCAGGGCCTCGGAGTGGGGCTGAAGCTACTGAATGCCCTGGGTCTTTTTAGCAGGTGGGCTGCCATGTGACCAAATTTTGATCATGTGACTGCAAGGAGCACTGCAACAGCCATAATTCCAGGTCTGGGTTGTAAATGTAGTTTTTAAGCTGTAATTTCAAACAGTTGCTGAACAAATGGTCATAAGTCAAAAACTATCTGTAGCCTCTCTCTCTCTCTCTCTCTCTCTCTCTCTCTCTCTCTCTCTCTCTCTCTCTCTCACACACACACACACCATATAAACACATATAGATAAGAGCCTAGGTGGCGCAGTGGTTAGAGTGTTGAACTGCAGGCCACTTCTGCTGATTCAATCTAGCGGTTCAAAT
>JANHFL010007802.1:305827-320666 GCA_032468155.1 Oxyrhabdium leporinum
TCTGCTCAATAAAAAGTATCCTGTTTGAAATTCAACGTTTCAAGAGTTCTACTTTCTTGAGTTGGAAGGTGAGGGGGACCTGACATAAAGCAAGTTCTGCAAAAATTGGGTCAACCTGGAGAAACGTTAGCGCCCTACCAAGGGGACCTTGCAACAATGTCTGAATCCAGCGCAGAGAAAGGGGGAGCCAAGGCCTCGGGGGACATACTGCCAACACCGCAGTCTGAAGGGCTGCCAGTGCTCACTCCCATGCTACCGAGTGCCATCCCATGGAGAGAGCAGAGACCTCCCCAATGGTCTCTTGTAGTTGGAGAGAGGCTGGGAGAGGCACACTCGATGGGTAACAAAAACCCAAGGAAGCCAAAAACCAGAATGGCAGCGGGAGATGGAAGCCCTCTCCGATCCAGAGGAAATCTTCCCGTACCCCCTATGAGAGAGGAGACTACAGAGCCAGATTCGTCAACTGGTCGAGGAGGAACTAGAAAATCTCAACCTCGTGGGCAGTCGGGAGCAGTATTGAGAACAAAGGCCCCGGCCAACGATGGATCTCGATGAGGGGGCAGCAGCCCCTCCCATTGCTGCAGATCCCCCACTGGCGGCAGTGGTCACTGCCGTAGGGCCCCCTCCCGCAGTGCCACTGAGGAGGACTCTACTAGTTCAATACCAACTTCCACGAATGGAGCAGAAGATACTGATGTTGGAGGTCAGATTTGATGGAGACCCCAGCCAGTTGGGCCACTTCCTGGCGCACGTTGGATCGTTCATGGATGAATATGGACGAGAAATAACCACGCAAGTGGCTAAAATTCGAGTGGTGACCGTGGCGCTGGACGGGGCCGCATCAAGATGGCATGTGGGACTGTACAACGGGCAAGCCCCAGAGATGCGTGACTTTGACTGGTTCATGACCGCCCTACAACGCCATTTCGAAGACCCACTGGTGAATTGGAAGGCTTGCAATTGCCTCAGAGTCATTAAACAAGGACGCAGAATGACAGCTGAATACACTGAGGAATTCCAAGAACCGGTGTCCTGCGTCCACCAGCCAGAGGACGTCCTACTGGTAAACTACAAGGAAGGTTTGAGAGGTGACCTTTACTTCGCGTGCGTGTCCAGGTGGGGGAGTGTTCCAAAATCGCCTAGCTGACTGGTATCTGACAGCTGAGGAGACTAAGATTGACCTTGCCAAATCTGGATACCAGGGAGCCAGAGGAGACTGGAAGAAGCCAGCAACTCCAGGATCAGGAGATAGTCAGAAGCCGCAGACATCATCCACCCCCAGATCTACCACCTGTTTCAGATGTAGCAAGGAGGGACATCACGCAGCAGACTGCCATGTGAAAACCACAGCAAAGAAACCAGAGAAGCCATCTGGAGGAAAACCTGTGATCCCGGCACCATGCAAGCCAGAGACAGCGCTGAGGACCAGGGTCACTGTTGAGTCTCATCCCTCAATAGAGAGAAAGGATGAAACTCCGGTGAACGCCGCAGACAAATTTGAATGGTTTAAAACTGATCCAGAAGAGGAGGAGATGGTAAGCAATCCAATCGAACCCCTTACCTTCCCCTTAAGACTTTTCATCCCCAGCCTGGGAAAAAAATGTGAAAATCCCTGCTTTTATAGATTCTGGGTGCACCAGATCCTTAATCAGCCCTACCCTGTATCATTCAACTATCAGCAACCCTTTTATTCAAAGACAGTATTTATCAAAAAGGAAAATGAGAGTGAATTTAAAATGACACCTATTCCCGAGTCTAGAATAATAGAGAGAAGAGTAAAAAGAAAACTACATATAAATATAAATTAAAATCCTTTGCTATGTCAAGCTTTTCCACACAATCATTGCCCATTCTCAGTTTAGAAGAAGCCAGGAGGAATAGGAGTAGGAAAAAAAATTGGGATGAGTGGAGGACTAAGGAGAAAAAAGATTATTGAGAAGGGATAAAACAGAATGGAAGAAAAACAATGAGAACAGGTAAATGAACCTCAACAGAAAGAAAAAAATTCTATTTAGATGCTACCCAAAACTCCCTTTTATGACCCTGTAATTCCTTAATTTGGGGTAGAGCCAGGGTGACTGGATGCAGCTGAATGTTTACTGGTTGGAAGCCCTAACTGACACCATGTGGAGTTTTACTACCTAAAGATACTACCTAAAGGAGTTAAAAATCCCCCCCCAAGCAAGGCTGAGCCCAGCCCTTGCAAGTAATACCTGCAAGGTGTGCAGCAATTTGCATGTTTTGCCTATTCACTTGCTTTGAATATATATTCTGTTAATTGCAGAAAACCCCCCAAGATGAATCTCTGCTTTCAGATTAGCAACAAATTATTGCAGAGGTGGGGTGGGAGGAAATATATTTTGCTATTGTCAAGTAGCTTCGTGTTGGATACGCCCTGCATATCTATCACAGAAACCATATGCAGATACAACTCAAGCCTCCTGCTTGGTACTTCGGGGCAACGGGCCATGTCTGTTTACTCAGCTGCCGCCTAGGTATTGCTTGGGAAGATTGCTAATGATCTAGAAATGGTCCCATCAAGGAAATTTGTTTGGCATTTCTGATCATCTAATTGAAAAAAAAAATAAAATAAAATTGGCAAACTTCCCTGGAAGTCAGTTTTGGGAAGCTAGCGTTCAGAGGAAATTGTTGCCATTTGACAAGGACATACAAAAATCTGTCTTAAATAAAGAGGGGGGAGATAATTTATAACTTCGTATTTGTATCCATGTTATGGTAAATGTCTCTTTTATGATTTCAAGCCCGAATAAATACTTGCGCCTGTCAAAGGGAATAAAACCAGCTGAGATAAAATTGCCTTTGGCAGATCCTTGTAGAATTCCTATTATATCCTCCAGCATGTCCCCAAATACTCCTTTGGCTGCAGCACAAGAAGCACAGCGCCACAGCGCCCAGTTCCTTCTGGGTACTATTGACTATTGTATGGAGGAAAGGGCAAGCTGATTTGCACTGGGCCTTCGCTGGCTTTTCAAAATGCCTTTGTTTGTCAACCGCGCAATCAACCACGGCCTTAAAGACTGGAGACGCACTTGGTTAATAATCCCTCCCCCTCCCAAACGTTACATTCAACTAAAATAAACATTAAAAAGATTACTGTCGATCCCTTCACAAAGGCACGTTTTAGAAATGCCCTCGCTTCAGATATGAAATTTTAAAACCGGCTTTAGCTGTCTGAATGCACTGCTTCCGATTGAGTTCTGACAAGAGGTTTCACGGCGGGCAGGCAGGCACGCACACATGGGTTGACCTCTTTTTACAACTCTTTAAAGCAGCTGGAATCCTCCCCCCCACCAAAAAAAAAGGGGGGGATGCTGTTCCTGCTACAGGAGCCGGGATATTTCTCCCATGTGCTCCCAGAGCATCTGTTGGCAATTCTGAAGGACTGCACAGCACTGTTGAAAAAACAGTCACTGGGTACAAGAGCCATTTCAGAAGACGTGAATTTCAGAGCTGCTTACTAAATTGCAGTGTTCTCTCGTGGTTTCTCTTTCCTTCTCTGAAAACCCTTTTCTGATTACAATGTACATCTTTTCCCTTTCAGGATCTATTCCTTGGGGTCTCTATTTGCTTCCTGAGGATGGCTCATCCTTTCAGGCAATGAAAATGTACTTAGTCCCCTCTAAAAGGAGGTCAAGGAAATAGGGATATAGGACTGAAGTTTGGGAGCAAGATGATACCAGGTATATAAAGGGCTTCTTGGAGGATGAGCTATCTAGCAGTGGTCTACTTTCATTGGTACAATGCCTTCCTTTCTGCTCTTCCTTTCTGCATCACTATTTTTCCTTCTCTGAGCTGTTTTGCCAGCACTTTGCCAAATTAAGCATCGGAGCAACACATCTGATGACAATCAGAGATCCTGCCACTAAGTGATACTGGGTGCAATCCTATAGCCTGAGAGTAAGCCTAATTAAATTATGATTAAACTGAAACACTTTGCTGATTAGATAGGCCAAGCCCACAACACTGCCATGGCTAATTTTTTTCTACTGAGTATATAAACTATACATCTTAGTCCTCATGAATTTGCATTTTGAGTTATTTTAATATTGAACAGACATTTTATACAACAAGTAATACCTCTGCAGAACTTATGCACACTCTTCTATAATCTGCAACAGGGGTGTCAAACTGGTGGCCCATGGGCCGGGTACGTCACGTGCAGGCCACACCCACCCCAGCTCCGCGAAGGGGAAAAACATCGCTATACATCACATGATGACAATGTAACACCGCGAGTTTGACACCTGTGGTCTAGAAGCACAATATTTTCATGGTATTGTAATGCAAAGAAGTAACATAGTATGTCAGCTCAAGAAGTTGCTGTAATATCAGAGATCATCTCTGAAATGATCTTTCACTAAGCCATATCCTACAGTTCGCATTCCAACTGCATTCATTACAACTCTTAGACTCAGATTTTTTAATTTTCCAAGATTCATTGGGAAGATTTTTTTCCCCTCACCCACAAATAGTACTCCCAAGGGGTCTATGACAATTTGCCACAGCCAACTCACCATGGCCAGCTTGCCATGGCCAACTCGGGGGACGAGAGTTATGCTAATATCAAAGAAATGGTGGAACAGAATCATTAAAGAAAGGATGCAAAAGGAGGGAAAGAATGAAATATAAATGGCAAAAATTAAAATATTTATTTATCTATTTATTTTAAGTAATTAAATTGAATTGTTAAATTGTCCTAAGGCGAGTTGGCTGCAGTGAGTTGGCTGTGGTGAGTTGTCCCATTCCGGCTCTCAAGTTCACATTGACTAAGCATGAGAGCCATTATCACAAATCCCCTTTTTTTTTTTTTTTTTTGCAATTTCCAAAGGCCATCAGCACACCTTGCCGAATTGCATTATTTTAAATCAGACTCCTGAACAATATTTTGACAGAATAACTTTATTGGCTACTCATTTGGTCTAGTTATCCACTATGGAAAAGTAAAAAGTTGTGATTTGTTGTTAATGCCTTATTCTGCTGTAATAGAGAGTCGGAAGTCAATGCTTCTTTTTCTTTTTCTTTCCCTATTTTTCCTCACTTTGCTTCCCCCTCTTCCCTTCCCCCTCATTGTCCTCTTATTTACTTTTGTATTTTACAATACTTTATAACTGAATTAAAAAAAAAGTTCTAGTTATCTATCTAGCTAAGGGGTGTCAAACTCACGTCATCACGGTAGTGTCACGTGATATATCGGGACCTTTTCCCCTTTCACTAAAGCGGGCATAGGCATGGGCAGGGCATGATGCATCTGGCCCATGGGCTGGGAGTTTGACAGCCCTGATATAGCTAGTTTGATATAATGATTAAGGTGCTAGATTAGAAACTGGGGGATTGTGACTTCTAGTTCTCTCTTGGACATGAAATCCAGCTGGGTGACTTTGGGTCAGATATTCTCTCTTAGTGCAATACATCTTACAGGGTTGTTTTTAATGAGAAAATAAGAATTAGGAACATTATGTATACGCTATATAAAGGCAAGATGGAGATCTTACGCTACATAGATTAAAGGCAAGATAGAAATCATACAAAACCTATCCATCTGTACTTTCCTCACCAAATTCTTTTCTTTTCTTTTCGTACTTGAATCCTAAATGTGACTCCATATTTCATGAAGAACAATGGTGGCTAACGGTATATATATATTGTAACAGCAGCAGTGATCGATGGGAACTTAACACAATATCAGCTTTTCAGACTGAACGTTCTGGAGTGAAAAGCTGCATGCACAGTACGAAGCTTTGTACCAGCTAGTGGGTGTTACTGCTATTTAAAACCCATTTTGCAACAAAAAAGGCAGTTAGCTTTTCAAATATGTATAGTATTCTTCAGTATAACATTGTGCAGAAAAGGCAAGGAGAAAAAGATGTGGGTTTTCCAGGAACAAAATTATAGGAATGATAAGAAAGACACAGCTTTTGATGTTTCAGCATTTGAGAGGAGGGGGAAAAAATCCCTTGTGAATACTATTAAATGTTATGCCTCTTTTGCCATTTATTTGAAATAACTATGACTCAATATAAAATAATAACATTAAGCAGAGAAATGGTTCCATGGGGAAGAAAAGAATAATGCAGTCAGGTGCTTACAATAATTTGTTCAACAGCAATAAATTCGTTTCCCTACCTATCAATGTGTTAAATTGCTAATGTTCTGTGACAGTAACCAAATGATTTTACCATATAGTCATGCAGTTTGGTGCCTTCAGGTGTTAATGGATATTTTAGTTCCATTAGTGGCAGCTTGAAAATTGCAAAGAAAAAATATCTGCTATGAACTCCATGTGGCATCAGGAAGGGCATCAGGCCAGTAAATGCTCAGCTCCATCCTGTTGTCCCAATTCTATTTTGAATTTACAGGGTCGTAAATAGGGAGGGGGTTTTTTAGTGGTAGCCTGAAAATGGCAAAGCACAGTAGGAAAAAATTTCCAAAATGTCTGAAGTATCAACTTGATTGTCTATACACGACTGCTTATCATGAAGAAACTGCACAGGGTAGTCCCTTCAAACCCACCCAGGAATTTGCATATGCAGAGTAGTATTTCATATAATTTTATTTATGTAATGCCTTCTTATATACATGAGAAACATTTTCCTAAATTGATGAATTAATGTTGAGATGATTAGTGGCTTTTAACATTTTTTAATATCAGGATAACAAACATGACTTGCCCTTTTAGAACATGATGGTCAGACCTGCTGTAGATACCAGTTCTTTAGCTGTGATACACTAAGCTACAAGAAAGGATTAATGAGGGTGCCTATCACTATTTTATATTTATTATTTATTTCACCGACATCATCTCTTTTTGTACACCAGATCAAGGATATGCGCATAGAGCTTTCTCCTTCTATTTGTCTCCTTAGCAGCGCTAAGAGGTAGATTGGGCTGAAGAACACCAATTGGCTCAAAGTCATCTAGAGTGCTTCTGGGGCTGAGGGTAGATTAGAAACTAGGTCTCTTCACTTATAGCCCTTGGCCACCACACCACAGTGGCTCTCATAATATTCCACTGTGTGCAGTTTGTTAACCACAACTGAAGGATTACTATTCGAGCTGAGAATGGCAGGCATTGAAAGTGGAACTTGAAACAAGGTCAGGTGACCTTGCCTTATGGCCAGTTTGAGCCACCCAACATTTCTTAAGAATAGGAACAGACAACCCATCCACTGCCAGGTAGCTGCAATTGCACAAGTCTCTATTATTTTGAACCACTGTTTCAAATGTACTGTTTTCCATTATGACCCATCTTAACCCCTTCCAAACTGTTGGTCTATCACCGTTCATTCCTGTGTATGACATCTCCAGAGCCTGGCACAACCTTTGCCTTCCAGCAGCTTGTCAGGACTTTGAACGACTATTTCATCCTGGCTGCTATAGCTTCCTTCCACCACCACCACCCCTTCCAGTTGATCCCACCATGTTCATAAATACTCACCATTAAGCCCGCATCTATTTTTTTTTACCTTCTGCCATATCTGCTTTCATCTATCTCAGTGGGCACTTTTTTGGTTCTGGGTGAAACACACTCTCCTTTCTTTCCCATCCCATCCCATGTTTTGTTTAAATGTTTAAATTGCAGCACAGGCATGTTGGAACAAAGCTAAAAGGTTTTAGTGCATGCTACTTTGCTTCAACGGAGCTGAACCATCATTCCTTTTGCCCTAATGTTTCTATGGAGCCATAGTGGAATGAAGGAAGAATGTGTTCCTTTGAAAGTTTGTACTACTGAAGCAAGAACGATACAATGAGGAGGGAAAATAGTCTCTACATTAGTGCCAAAGGAGAGAATTGGGGAAGGAGGTCTAAAGGCATCCCCATGGTGCAAACATTTGGGAAAACACAGGGAAAAAAGGATTACTGGGTGGAAAACCCCCCACATTCTTTTAAAGGAGAGGAGGGGTACTAGGAGATGCCCAGGGATCAGTCAATAAAGCTTCCCTACTGGGAAGAGTAAAAAGAGGAGGAACAATCAATCCCAATATGAGGTAGCTTTAATCTTGATTGAGTACCAATCTAGTCCCACTGCTGGTCCACCTTAATCTGGATTGAAATTTTTTAGTCAACTTCAGAAACAGTTGGAGCGTTATCAGAAGCAAGCAGTTTGAATTTACTATGCGGAATTGCTCAAAGGTTGACTTAAATTGACTTTCTACACATCAAGATGGAGAACCTGAAGGGGGACTAACATATGACTGGAGTAGAAAATAATATGGGCTTCAAAGCTTGATGGGTGATGCAGGTATACCTCTGCTCTTCAAGTTCAACTATCTATCCATCCATGCATTCATTTATTTAGGTGATTTCTATAGCCGCCCACCTTAGCAAACCACTCTGGATACATATATTAGAATTCCAAAGGTGCTTTTTTCAAGAGGCAACTGGACTTTCAAAAGGCAACTGAACTTTGTTTTCCTTGAAGATATTTCTCATCCAAGAAGCTTCTTGCCCATTCTAATCTTCTGAAGGGAAGATGTTCCATAGGCTACTGCAGAAAAAGTCCCCCTTCTATTAGAGCTTCAATGGATGTCCTCTCTCCAGCAATATGTAATTACACCCAAATATCAGTAGGCAGAGAGCCATAATTCACTTGGCTTTAGTCTTTGGCAACATCATTTAATGTTCAGCAAACAATCAATTAAGAAGCCTTTAAGTTCAACTGACCTACAGCAGAGTTCAGTACTAGTCTAACAGATTCCTCCCACTTTTTCTCTGTTCTTGACAAAATTGAAATACGGCTTGATCTCAAAGGCCAAGTATAGGCAATTTGTAACAATGAAACTTAGCCTCTGGCATATGTTTGAATAGCATCAGCCAATAACTAATCTTGGACTTATGGCAAGGGTGATCTATTTTCTTCTTGGACTGCTTGCTGGGCAGTGTGTTGGGGGAAAAGGTTAATGGGAAGAGAGGGAGGATTTTTAGCTTCTACCCTATTTATCATAAGCTTCAGCCCTGACCCCTGGAGTTATAAGGCTGCCAACATATTATCTCTGAGCAAATGGAGACTTTTCCACCAAAAGTAATGTTTAAACACTGAGTGTAGTATAGAAAGCCAGCTTGGTATAGTGGGTTAAGATGTGGCCTAGAAACTAGAAGTGTGAGTTCTAGTCCCATCTTAGATATGAAAGCTGACTGGGTGACTTTGGGCCAGTCATTCTCTCTCAGCCCAACCCACCTCACAGGGTTGTTGTAGGAAAAATAAGAGGAGGAAGGAGTATTAGGTATGTTCATCACCTTGAGTTGCTTATAAAGTAATAAAAGCAGGATAAAAATCAAATAAATCTATCAATAAGTACACCATAGCTGCATGTTATGCGGTTTTAAATTTTGATTGGGAGCTGCTCAGAGTTGGTTAATGATGGATGGCTATATAAATGTTTAAATAAAAAGAATGGGAATCTAAAATTTTTGTTCTCAGAAGCTTTGTGTTCTTCAGTCTCTAATTCTGCCTTTTGCTGAAGGAGTAGTGACTTTGCAGTTCTTACTATCACCATTTATCTTTAGGAGGCACCTTACCTGATATGAGCTTATATATGGAGAGAAATGGGCCTTCAACACCATGCTGCCTTACTGACAAGCACAAAGATAAAAATGAAATAATGAAATAATTGCTATAGGGCCATCATTGGGTCACATAGTATATTTCTTTCCCTTTAGGAGACAAACTAATCTCACAGGGAATAAACAAAAGTAAACATGATTAATAGGAATCAGTGATGTAGTAAACTCTTTTTAAACTCATTGGTAGCTTCACACTTTAATGAACAAGGACACACATTCAATTTTGCAGCTACTAAGATTGTTGGATGAGCAGGCACAAAAAGAGCCAGTGATTGAAGCCTGGGAAACAGGCCACCTCATCAGTCAATAGGAGTGCTGATTTACCATCAGCCTATCAAGTACTTAAAAGATGAGAGCTCGGTAGCACGAGCAAATGACAGCTAATGACTTAAAAGCCAGCCATCAACACATACCCAATCAATGTCTAAACAGCCACACACAACAGGCACTATAAATACCACACAGGGAACAGTACACATTCTGCTAGAGCAGGGGTGTCAAACTCAAGGTCCATGGGCCAGATCCGGCCCACGGGGTGTTTAGGTCTGGCCTGTGGGGTCACCCTGGGGACAATGAAGTACCAGCCCATGGTGCCTCTGCCAGTGAAAACGGAACTCGGGAGGGCCTCCTGCAACCCTCTCGAGCTCCATTTTCGCTGGCAGAGCACTCGGGCCACCAGAGATTCCCCTGACATGAGTGATGTCGAGTTGGCCCTGCCCACTCCAGTCCCCTGAGGTCAACCACAACCCTGATGTTGCCCTCAATGAAATTAAGTTTGACATCCCTGTGCTAGAGAGAAGTTCTCTGAAGATGGGCTCCTGCATGAGTCCGAAAGCTCAGAAAACAAAATTTATGCTTCTGGTGACTGACCCAGACTGGATCCTGAAAACCCTTTTTAGCTTCAAATACTGAAATGGAATAAACAATATTAGCAAAGGTAGATTGCAGAGCCATTCCAATCAGGGGATCCAGCAACTCCAATTTATATAATAAAACAAAGATCCTACAGATCACATGTAACTAAATGCAGGATAAGAATTCACTGAGGGTACATGATGATGCTGATCTTCTACCAATAACAGAAAGTTTGCTTTAAAGACATAAATAACACAGATTGCCTGAAGAACTGATTCAAATTGACAGCAAAACAACACATCCTTCCATTGTGTAAAGAGTAAAAATGACTGAACCGACAGAACATGAAGATTAAACTCAACACGGTTTCTAGTTAGACCATTTATCTATTTCTACTCAAGTAACGAACTCTTCCATCAAATGTTCTTTTTGATTCAATTTAACTGGACTTCATTTTGCTTTCTGGAAGTTTCAAACTTTAATCTAGACCTGGAGAATTATCTCATCATTCTCCTTCTTTCCATCCCAGAACACATTTTCATGCTTAACTCCTTTCCCACAAAGGACTGCCTCTAGTTTCTAAATGAAGAAAGCCTCTGGGGTAAATAAGTATTTTCTTGTGTGCTAAAGCCAAACATTTTTCTCACAGAAAAGAAAATGATTCAAAATCAGTCATGTTTGAGAGGTTGATAGAAGGTGGTAAGTGTTAATATGGTGAACGAGGCATTTTAACAACACACACATAATCACATGCACACTAATTAGTAGATTCTCATTTTGATGGGAATACACTAACTTTTGTGGAAATATTTGTGTGAATATTTCATAAATTGCTGTAATTTTCTTCATCAGAAATACCGACTAGTTTGACCTGCAATTCTGTAAGCACAGAATTATAATAGTTTGCCATTATAATAGAAATGAGTACCTTATTATCCACAAAATTTATCATTACCAGAATCCTCAAGAGCGTGTTACCTAAAACACTAAATGTGCACCTCTCTCTTATTTGTTTATGAACTTGGTATATTTCTGGCTATCATATTTAAAATCAAGACAGCAACATTATCAATAAATAATTAACAGGCAGAAATAATTAACAGTGAAAACACCTGTACAAAAAACAATGCATGTTAAGCACAAGCTAATAAGTCCCTTAATTCTGCAAGGAATGCTGGTTAGCAACATAGAAAAGTCAATGCTCTGTGTTCAACAGAGTTGTGGAACCCTAATCGAATCTTCTCAGATGAGCATGGAGGCTCCTACAGAAAGAGATTTCTCTCAAGTGACCTGGATCTAAACTGTGTGCAGCTTTCATGGTAATAATTAGAACTTTGTATTTTGCCCAAAAAAACATTGGGAACCAATGCAGTGTGTTCAACATAGGTCTCTCCTCATTAGGAATGACCAAGTTGGTTGCTGAGTTTTGTATTAAGTGAAGTCTCCAGGCTACATAAAAGACAATTCCACGTGCAGTGCATACTATAGACTATCAATTGGCTGCTATGAATTCTTAAGCCACGTGAGACAGAATGTAAGTATTCAAATCTCACAGCACATAAGCCTAAGAGCCTTTAATGCCCAATTCCAAGACCAGTTGAGACTGGTTCTTTTAAGATGGCTCATGTTGAAATTCCTACAATGTTAATTTTCTATAGCCCTGGAATATATTTATAACATACATCTTAGAAATAAATGAGTATTACAAATAAATAATCATGTCTTATATAGCATGAGCATGCTGTGCACTTGAAGTCTGCAAGTTACTGAATTATGTATCTGTGCTACATAATGTCTCCTAATAAAAGGTCTATTGGGAGAAGATGATAAAAATCTAATAGAACTTCTCTTTTCAAAAATAACACACTTTCCACCCAAGACAGCATTCCGGTCAAAGGAAAAAAAGTGCTAGGAACCTGACCCTACAGAAAGGTGAACATGAAATTATAGCAATAGAACTTGCTAGTATTAGCAAAATTGTATTAACCCCTGACTGCCTTTGCTGTTGCAACATCTAATTTGAATATAATTCAATAGTTGTCATGACTGACTTGCTAGTTAAAAACACTACACTGGGTTATGACTGTATCTTATAACATGTAGTGTAATTGACAAAAAGGGTTGATAATATTGATCATAAATTATAGAAGCTGAATTCCTTTCTCCTAATTTGATGTAAGGTTTAGAATAGTTGAACTAATAATACTTATATTCTGCCTATGTTTTCAAATGCAGCTTGAATTCGAGGAAAAACTTTTCATACATGCAAAGGTAGACTTTAAGGAAGAACTAAATAGAATTAAGAGCAGGCTTTTCCCAATTGTACACTTGATTGCTGATTGATTAGGACTGATCTAACACTGCAGTTCAGGAATCCATAGCTTCCTTTGGTTTGGGGTGCTGGAATGGCAGGAGGAACACAGCACTGCAAAAATGGGTGGGATCAGAACCTGTTTTAGGAGGGAGATTTTTATATATTAAAGGTGAAATAGATTCCTTAATGCCACACAGTCCTAACTTTATTTAGTTTGACTCTAAACTTCTCCCAATTCCCCCCAAAAATATCAAAAAATGTGGAAAATGTGAGTACCAACCACCAAAAAGTTGATACCTATTGTACACTCTCTTCTTAGATGGTGTTGGAATTATTTTTTTTGTTTTAAGCCTTCTTGTATAGACAATCAAGATCTTCTTTTTTACAGTGGTAATTGTATTAATCTTAAAATATCATCTAGAGATATACTAAACCAAATCACACTTGGCTGTTAGAGGATCTTATCCAATTTCTTATTTTCTAATTATTTTGCTAAATGCTAAATCAGATGCTAACTAAAATGAGCAATGAGATGGGAAACTTCTAATTATGGGGTAGCACATTCAGAAATAATAACATAACTTCCAGATTATTACACTTGAACATAATGCTTCTAAACAATAACAATAACAAAAGGTAACAATTTGTATTCTGCACCTCACCTATTTCACTAGAAATAATAATAATACACAAATATTGGCAAAGCTAGAATAGGTAGGAAATCTTAATATAAATTTGTTCCTGAGGCATTCATCTAAATTGCACCACTGAACAGGATACCAACAGTGAAATTTCAGGTCAAAACTATAACTTAAAATAATTCACTTTATTTTACAGCTATCAAATCTAGTAAAATAAAACAGTAATGTGAAATAACTAAACAATTCAGTTATATTCACTAGAGATTTAGTATGCCAATGTGCACTGTTATATAGACCATAAGAGTTATTTGGAGTAAATATTCTAGGCAACCATTTCTGGGTTTGGTTAATAATCAAGAATTCACCAATTTATCTTTTAAAGAAACAAATTAGATGGCCTGAATTAAATCCAAGAGCCAACCATGTTTGTTAATCAAACTACCTACATTCATTACCTAGTTTAGGTAATGAAATACAAGCAAGCTCAGAAAGCACCAAGGATCGACCCCTCAAGAACAAAACTGCCTGCCTCATTTATTCCATCTAATAGTAATTATGGAAACTTTCTGGAAAGTTCTGCTACCTAAATATTGCAAAGGGTCTGGGGTTATTAGGAATACTTTACAAGCAAATACTATTATTGAACTGTATGTGTCGTGGTGGAAAATTAGAAGAAATGTAATTTAACAGTTCCCAGTTTTATTAGTTCTTGAAAGGAAAGTGCTTAAGATGAAAATATATTTTTAAGAAACCATTTTCATTTATTGAAGCAACTTCCATTGTTGGTATTCCGATAATTCCTTGTTAAAGAAGTACTAAAAGTGCTATGCAATTCTTTAATTTCTATTAGAAGTCCAGTACAATTATGAACAAGGTTTTGCTTGATCTTATTCACAATAGGAGAAATATTGAGACCTATGTAATGAATAGAGCTTTTATTTCATTGCTTTAACTAAGTCCAACAAGGGCTATGGGTTAAAAATGTGGAACAAGCAGTGGTGCAGCAAATGAGAAGCTTGTAACTCAACCTCCATTTAGCATTGTTGACTGATCTTGAAGATTAAGAGTAACATAATCTGTCTGGAGTAACATAATCTGTCTGGAATATGTAAAAACAATAATCCCATTTAGTTTTTCTAGTGAGCTAATAATAAAATACAGTATATTAAGTTAACATTTCAGAAACATTTTGGACTTTGTGTGTCAGACTTTCAAGCAATACTTTTTCTTCTATTCAAAGGCAGCGTTTAATGACAGAATTATTTGATATATAAGGGGTTATTTTCGAGGTAGTCTTACTTTTTTTGAGGTGCAGCAGGCCAGACTCAGTGAGCTGGACGCGCCGTGGATGCACCACCGCCTCCATTCCGAACCTTTAGCGTTTGGAATGGAGGCTTTTTGGCAAACGGGAGGAAAATGGGGAGGAGGACTTTTCATGCCTGCCATT
>JANHFL010007802.1:325849-336720 GCA_032468155.1 Oxyrhabdium leporinum
CTCTTCTCTTCTCTTCTCTTCTCTTCTCTTCTCTTCTCTTCTCTTCTCTTCTCTTCTCTTCTCTTCTCCTCTTCTCTTCTCTCCTCCCCTCCCCCCTCCCTTGCCTTCCACTCCACCTACTGTACTCTACTGTACTCTACTCACCCTACCCTACTCTACTCTACTCTACTCAGCACTGGTTTTCCTGGATCCTGTGGGACATGTGGCATTGAAAGGAATGTGGATGTTCTCCTTCCAGAAATTCCCCATCTTGCTCTGTGCTGAACAATATAATGGCTCTCATGCTTCTAAAGGCAATGCCAGAAACTAACATGAAGTACTTCGAACATGCTAAAAAACCGAATTATACCACATTATTGTGGTTTATACGATGATAAGCAACAGGTAACAAATCAAATTAACAAGATAGCAAGTTAATATTGTTTTATCTACATACCACAGAAGTACAGAAGGCATATTGCAAGGCTAAGGATTTTTGTTTAGCTGATGTTTTTCAGCAGATAAAAAGGCCGCTGCTCCACAGTATAGCCTATTTGATGTACAAAGAATCCAGGTTCAGTAGGTACAAACTTAATCAACACAGTGGTATAATCTTCACGTGCTGGGATTGAGAAAAATGATTTTGATACCCTGCCAAGTATGCAGGAGACTTTGATGAAGCCTATTTGAGAATCTCTCTGAATCATCCTATCAGTAATAGACAACTGTACTGAACAGTGTGTACCAAGGTGTTAAGTTTCTCCCCAAGCACAGGATTTTAATTAAAGTATACTTTGTTTGCAACTAGTTCTATGTGTTCACACACCACATATTTGTCAGGGTCCTATGAGAATTAGAGTCAACCATGTCAGGACCAGTTCAAAGACCACACTGAATCTTCAATTTACAAAGGGCAGATAACTGAAACCATGAAAATGTTCTGCTGATGTCTTGGGAACTTGGGGTAGCTTTTACAGAGTTAAAAGAGTACCATTTTACTGTAAGTTTGATTTTGCCTGGTAAGCCATCCCAAGCAATTGTTTAAGAGGTGGGATAAAGAAACCTCTGAACAAAATAAAAAAAGAGAATGGATGGGTCCCTGAATACATCTGATATAAGGCACTTTCTACAGGGAGAAGGTTTAATAGATAAGTGCGTTGTAAAAATAATGCAAAATGAAATGCTTTTTTTTTTCTGCCTTAACTAATGTGCACTTGGAACACAGAAAATAGTATTTCATCCTGGAAATGAATTTTGAAAACAAGCCAAGTAAACAGTCAATTCATATAAAAGCAGACGTAATTATATAGCGGATGGCTTGAATCTTCTTATGATAAATAGGTATAAACAAAGCAGCTTGTACAATATTTTCTTACTAAAATGAAAATCAGTTTAACTAGATTTAAAAAAAGTGCACAAATTACTACTTTTGTTTTGGTGGTTTGGCTTCAACATCAAAACAGGCTGAAACAAACAAAACAATTTAATGTTATTGGGACAAAATAAATGTTTAAGTGTTATTTCTAAGATAGTAATTCGTACACTTTCAGATTAGTTTTAGTCATTAAGTGAAAATGAAGGTGACATTGTGAGTACTAATCTCCCTCAGGAGGAATGAAAAACTGCAACACCAAGCCATTTGAAATATATAAAGCAAACAGCCTTTTCATTTTCTGCTTTTTAAAAAAATGCATCTAGGGTTGTGTACTAAAACTATATGAATTAATGTAGAAGTAACAGCCTTTTAAATCAATGGAAACCTGCTTGCTTGTATGTATGCAAAAAATTGCAACCTATTCTGTCTTGTTAGCTATTATAATGATAAGCCTTATAACATATGCTACTATGCAGTTGTGTAACTTTTCTACTTAACTAGGATAAGCCAAAGCACAATGTCATTTGCTGCTAGTGACAGTGCTGTGGATCAGCTTTGTTCTGCTGGATGCAATATACTTTTCAGTTATGGTCTAACCCAGGGATATCAAACTCAAGCCCCAAGGGCTGGATTTGGCACGCAGGGTGCTTAGATCTGGCCCATGGGGCCATCCTGGAAACAGCCTGTGGTGCCTCTGCCAGTGAAAATGGAGCTCAAGGAGTTCTGTTTTCACTCCATGCACGTGCCCCCCCCGGCTCCATTTTCACTGGCAGAGGACTGCAGGATGCCGTCGTGGCTGAAAATGGAACCTCGACGAGTGACACTGAGCTGGCCACACCTACCCTGGCCATTCCCCAGGCCACGTCCACCACCACTCCGACCCCTCGAGGTCAAACACAACCCTGATGCGGCCCTCAATGAAATTGAGTTTGAAAATGAATAAGAAAATGGCCTGGATTCAGCTTGAGAGACAACTAATCCCTCTCCATTAGACCTCCCTATTGCTGATCATTTCATTCTAAGCTCCCTCCTCTTCTCCATTGGACATGTGACCAAGAGTGGTGGAGATGCAACACATCCTACACTTGCTGGTGCTGACTTGCAGACAAACACCTACATGGGCAAAGTAAACTCACATGCAAGTTATTTCATTTACACAGAAGAAAATAAAGGTGAATTCTATGGCCACTCCAGTCAAGAGCTTGGGAAAAAGAAATTAAATTCCGATTCCCTGCAGGCTTGTGTTATTCTTTTCAATCTAATGGAATGTTGGAAACACATTCTGTACAGATGTTTGGATCTAGTTCATCCTCAGAATTAACTGGTTAGAGCCTTAAAAAGTACTAGTTCTAAGGATACAGAGAACACAAAGCTAACTGCAGCCCACTGGCCCCTTGGGGAAGCGTTCACCAACAAGCCTCCATTCTGAATGCTGAAGTTTCGGAATGGAGGCTTTTTGGTGGAGGAAAATGGGAAGGGACGACTTTCCTACCTGCCTCAGTCTGTGCTGAGCTCCAGATGGACGCACACGGACCCAGTCTTATTTTCTGAGAAACACGGCACATTTAAGTGGAATTTTAATATTGAATTTAGTAAAAGTAATATGATTACTTCCCATTTACTTTAATTCCAACAACTTAATAATTATAATCGGGAAAGTCACAATATTAAAAAAAGAAGAAAGTATTGCCTGAAGGAGAAGTGTATTACTTTGAAATAATAAGTAATTAAATTGTTATGAGATAATTGTTTCAAGACAACCAAGATGTATGGAGATATCCACAAATTGGAACGCCTCCTTTAAGAGCGTGAAGATTTCAATAAATCTTTACAGGCATTTTCAAAACATGGCAGTTACAACTGATAATGAAAAATACATTTCTTAAGTTGCTCTCATTGTTCATTGGTTTAGAAGCTGGAGTTGATATTTGTTTTATAGCTGGAGTTGTTTCAAATTTGTTCTTGCTTTAGATTTATAAAGCCTCCCAGAATTGTCTGGAATAGGATAACTCAGCAAACAAACAAATTTGCCTATCTATAAAAGATAACATTAAGCTTATACTTGAAATAAACTATCCAACAAGCTAAAGTTGGAAAAGGATGCCCTGATCGAAGAAACAAATGCCAAAAGAAAATGCCATCAATTGATTGATCCCCAAACTAAACCAGTTTGGAAAGAGAGCAATATTTGAGCTTTCTTTACTATAGTGGGTCTTTATACACCCTGTTGAGCTGTGCATTCAGAAAAAAACCCCCAACCCTGACAAATCAAGCATTTCATTGAAGTTATAACAAAGACAAGAGTAGCATCAAGAAGGGACTGGAGTGAGAAACTTATCTGAATGTCTCTGAAATAAAGAAGAGTATTATCAAGGATCGACAGGGATTTGCAAGAGACTGCCGTCTTGTCACCACCAGGGTATTTCTACACAAGTGCCAGTGTATGTAGCTGTAAACACTAGTTCCTTTCAATTCTCTGTTCTATCATTTCATTAAACCAAGCCAATAAAAAATAAAGAACCCAACAACAACCTGGAACTAATTTTTACTATACTGATTGACTGATTATGTGCCATCAAGTCATTTTCTACTCCTAGCGACTACATGCAGTAGATAGATTCCCCCCCTCCCCCATGATGACCTATCTTCAACTTGGTCTTTCAGGTTTTCCCAATGTCCACTTATCGCCACTGTAACTTAGTCCTTGCTGCTAGTTGTCCTCTTTTTCAATTTTTACAATTTGCCTTCTAAACAAAATCCTTAAGGAGATGCAATGCAATGGCTTGTTAATAAGCCTAGATATTATTTTAAAATACTCTTCTCCCTAGTTGTAGATCTATTGAAATTATAAGAATTCTACTTGGCCAGTCAGTGGTTGAGCCATTTAATAAAACCCTCCATGAACTATGCATGCTTGTGCCCAAAGATTTCACCACTTTCTACACAAATGGCCACCTACCTTGTTTTAACTACAATGGCACTATTTACACTTGATCCAGAGCAGTGTTTCTTAGCTTTAGCAACTTTAAGATATGTGGGCTTCAACTCCCCTCAACTTCAAGTCAGCATGCTGGTTGGGAAATTCTGGAAGTTGAAGTCCACATATCTTCCAAGTTGCCAAGGTTGACCTAGAAATTCAGATAAATTCTTTTGTGGCTTTTGAAGTATCTTCTGAGAAAATGCCCCTTTGCTCAAAAAGGAACTATAGTAAAGAATAGTCTGCATCTGGGTTCAAAATACTGTGCCAAGGGATTCAATCATTCTCTGAAAACCTTTCTCTAAAAACCAGCAGTGTGCTGCAATGAGAATATTGCACACTGGGAATATTGCATCCAGTTTTTGTCACCACAATATAAAACAAGATGTTGAGACTCTAGAAAGAGTGCAGAGAAGAACAACAAAGATGATTAGGGAACTGGAGGCTAAAACATATGGAGAACAGTTACAGCAATTGGTTACATCTAGTCAAATAAAAAGAAGAGCAAGGGGTGACATGATAGTAGTGTTCCAATATCTAAGGGGCTACCACAGAGAAGAGGGGGTCAACCTACTCTTCAAACTACCTGAAGGCAGAACAAGAAGCAATGGATGGAAACTAATCAAGGAGAGAGAACAACCTAGAAATAAGAAGAAATTTCTTGACAGCTGAACAATTAATCAGTGGAACAGCTTGCCTTCATAAGTTGTGGGTGCTCCATCACTGGAGGTTTTTAAGAACAGATTGGACGATGACTTGTCTGAAATGGGATGCTTGAGCAGGAGGTTGGACTAGAAGACATCCGTGGTCCCTTCCAACTGTTATTCTGTTATACTATAAAAGGCTATACTGACCAGAATGATCTTCATGTTTTGCACTGTCAATAATCTGCTAAAATTCTTCTCCCTCTCCTTTTCCTTCTTCTTGGGGGGAAGTAAGGAGCTCTGCTTTACCACTATCTTTCTATAAAGTTGCCATTTTGCTATTTCCTGGTTGGTTATATGCATGTTCAAGATGTGGGTAGGAAGCAGACATCACAATGTAAACCCCTAATCCATCCCAAAATAATTTGTGTGACATCCCTCCCTCCAACATGAATGGAACCGATGTCACTTGAATTATGATTGAACAAGAGATAAATGTACCACTTACTTTTAATAATGAAACATTGATCAATAAATCACAAGAGATCTTAAAATTTCATGGTACTACTACTGCTGCTGTGGTTTGCACAAGCAAAGAGAGCAATAAAACCTGGAACAAGTTTTGGCCATGCTCCCAACGTCTATGGAAGACTGATCATGTTGAAAAATAATTAATGATTCCTCTCTAAGTTGTTTGTGACCCCTGGGGACCCTTAACTGTAACTTGGGAATCCTGCTATTTCAAATTATTATTGCTAAACTTCAGGCATCTTGACTGATAGGAAAGTGTTTCAAACCACAGTGTGCTTTGTCTCTCCTGTTTATAGGAGGAAATAGGATCTGTGATGCTGCATGAGGATTTATTTTTGGGGAAAAACCCCAAGAGATTCAGAATGAATGAGCTATCTAAATTCAATTTTAAACATCACTGTTAATAAAATGTATGGATAATAATCACATATACCAATGGTGAAGACGCAACTTAGATTCAATCTGATTAATAATACCATTGAATACAGAGTTCTGTTCATCTATCTGGATTTAATGGTCAGATGTGCTTCTCTTTTTAGCAACAGCAATAGCACTTAGATTTATATACCACTTTACAGTGCTTTATAGCCCCCTCTAAGTAGTTTACAGAGTCAGCATATTGCCCCCAATTTTCTCCTCATTTTACCCACCTCGGAAGGATGGAAGGCTGAGTTAAGCCTGGTGAGATTTGAACTGCCAAATTGCAGGCAGCTGGCAGTCAGCATAAGTAGCCTGCAGTACTACACTCTAACCACTGCGCCACCATGTCTCATTTTAGATGGTGATATTCTTCAAAATGTGCTAAGACAAGCCAGCTGCATCTGGGAGCTGTTCAACATGCTGAACGAAAACCTGGATGTTCAACATGCTGAGTTTTGCCCTGAATGTACAGTTGCGCAAAGTACAGCACAGTGAAGATGTTCCTTACTTGAGAAGAGTACAAGCTGGATGACTTTCTTTGCTCTCATTAACAGATGTTTCCTGGAGCCTGGGTCTGTGACTAATTTATTTCCAATCTACTGCAGTGCCCTTCTTCTCAGCTGAAATCCTCATAATTAGGTATCAAGTGTAAAGGATCCCAGGTTTGTTTAATTAATTATTCAACACCTCTGTCACAGCAGATCAGATCCAAACTGTACGAGAATGTTTTCTCCTTTATTTAGAGCTCATATCAGTCAGAAGAATGGGCTTAATTCCATCTGTTTTGGGTCCAATGAAGGATTTTTGTTTTGTTTTTGTGCGTCTTGTTAGCTGGAATGGAACAGGAAGAATCACACTGAAAATTATGCATAACAAATCCCAAATCAGAAAATCTTCCTGGTTTTGGGTTTTTTTTAAACCAATTGATAGAATGAACTCCATGGACTGCCAAATAGTACCGGACTTTATAAGAGTCAGATGAACTGCAAAAAAGTGGAGTGAAATATTTGGATATTTCCATAAATCATTGAGGAAATTATAGTATAAATAAGAAAAAACATACATCTGTAACCTGAAAGCCTTTTTGGAAGATTGGGATGAGGTGTTAAATCTCTACAACAGGAAAATAAAAGGGTTTGGATTCTGCAACTTGCAGATGTTAATGGGATAAAACTCTATTTCCTATTGTTCAATTTCCCATTCCTGCACTAATTAGGAGTGATTCCAAACCTTCTAAAGAAGCTTTTCAGGTGGCAATGATGGAAAAGCATTCCTTCATTCAAAATGTCTTTCTTTCAGATGATGTATCTTAAGATCTGTATAATTCCCTTGAATTTTAAGTTTTAATATGTCGGAGTGGTCCTTCTATGAGCAAAACTCTATTTTCTTCAACAGAAATATCTTCAATTCATGGAAGAAAATATTAAGTATCAAGCTATGAGAAGAATGAGAGATTCCCACATATTTTTGTACATACATAGACACACAAAAACATGCATTTACAAATATTTACTTAAATTGGATTAGTTGATTAGTAAGCTGATCAATTCTTCGTCACTCGTACACTGTGAATTCTGTAACATTTTTCCTCTCCAATTTGTATGTTTTGTAAAAAAAACTAATACTAGTACTAGTAATAAGAATAAAATGAATAAGCACTGTACAGCCAAAGCTAAATCATTAAATACACAATTATTTCAATTAATTCAATGGGACTTTCTCCCAAGTAAATATATTCAACTCTACTGTATTCTGCATAACAATCATATATTTAAACAACATGTGTGATAGTACCATTAAAATCTTTAAAATGAATAAATACAGAGAAGGATTGTCCTGTGATCATGACACAATCTGGCAACAGCCCCTCTCTGCTCTCCAACCAGAATGAGCTTTGTGTGAGTCTGTCACCACTTGGCATTAATGCTGTGGCTTGTTTTCAAGGAACAATTATGTTTCTAATTGACAATAGAAGCTGCCCAGCAAGTAGATTGTCATGAACTGCAATAACCTCACTGCCAACATCCACTGCACAGCAAGTCCACCAAGCTTGCCAATTAGGCTACCCAGGTAAACTGTTCCTGTTCTCACTCCCTTTCATTTGTGCTCAGTTGTCTCATCTTGTTGATTGTTGCCTGAGAATGCACTGAATGCATAATACACATGATATACTTCAAAACTCAGCATGTACTAATACTGTATGAAGAACTTTAATTAGTTTTCCGCCATTGGTGTTGTGGTGCTTACTTTTTAAATTCTAAATCGATATAGATTTACAAAATGTCTCTTCCTTGGAAAAATCAGTGTCCTCTAAAAAACAACATCATCACAGAATATAAAACTAGGAACACCTCAATACGTTAGGTAGGTTTAATGTATAGCACTGAAGTAGAGCATTGAGGTGCCATTGGCTGAGTTTGCTAATGAACATTGGAGGGTGGAGGATGGGGGTGACGCAATTGTCTTGGCTCTTCTGGTTCTTTCAGTAGCTTTCAGAATCAGTATCTTTCTCGCCTGGGAGCGGGAAAAACAGTTTTGGGTCGTTCTTCTCCTTTCTCCATGGCAGGTTCCTGTTAGTGTTGGTGGGTGAGAAGCAATCAAGTCCTAGGTCCTTGCATTGTGGAATGCTTCAGTGTGGAGTCTCTCCCCTTTCATCTAGATGAAACTGTTGGGTTATGTCATTTGATGGCACCTGATACAGGATCCTCAATACATCAAACATACCCAGTTATACATCTCTACCCCTGGTCAGGTAAGTGATGTTGATGTGGTGCTTCCAAGTACCTGGAGGCTATAAAGATCTGGATGGGGATGAACTGATTTTGGCTCAACCCTGGCAAGATGGAGTGGTTTTGGGGTCTGGTGCTTGTCATCTATGACCTTAGATAGATTGCATGCTGCTGGACAAAGGTGATATGCAATTTGGAGGTGCTTCTGGACTCACAGCTTCTGCCTGATGAGCAGGTGGAAAGGGGGGCTTTCCACAGTTTTGTCTCATGCACCAACTGTGCCCTTTCCTGGACCAAGACCCTCCCTTTTTATGATCCTATAATCCTTTAATTCAGGGTAGAATCAGGGTGACTCGATGGAGCTGAGCATTTACTGGCTGGATGCCCTTCCTGATGCCATGTGGAGTTTGCAGCTGATTTTTTTTTCTTTGCACCCCAGGAAAGAAACACCTGCCACCAGGATTGAACTCTTAACTGTCTGTGTGGAAGGTGAACATCTTCATCACTAGGATGGGTGGCCATATACATCTTTTAAATAAATAAATAATGTGTGCAGCATGCAGATAATTGTTATCTATTCTATTCATTTTCCTGTATTCTTCTGCCTGCATAGCTTGCTAATGTTAATCTACATTTGGTTTGCAATGATGGTTTGATAGCATGCCTGGTTTTGATTTTTGATCTGTTTTACTGCTTGAATACGCAGCTGATAAGTCTGAGATGCAAAGTAGGTTTTTGATTGGTGGTTAATTTTTAACATTATGATAATGTCCCATTCTTTCAGCAACTGTTGTTGGAAGGTACGTATGTGGTATGGGCTTGGACCATAACTCGCAGCTCTTATTGGAATTATTTTTTTTCTCTTATCTTATTTCTCTGTTTCACTTTCACACTCACACCCACACCCACACTCTTTATTTCTTAGCAAGAAATCAATAGGTGAAAATTTGACATCCAATGCTTAATTCATTCTTTTAATAAGTGATACTGTACTTGCTTCACCAAAACAGAGGCCCTGGTGGTAGACTTCATTCACTTCTCCCACTTTGCATCTGCACTAATTTAGAATTCTTCTATCACAATATATATTTTATAATTAAGCTGACTTCCGATCCTGGCTTGCTTGGAAGCAACTGACCCCCAACGTCTAATTCCGAACAACTATAATGAAGGGTTATGCTTGAATGCATAGATTTTCACTACAATTTTCATAATAATTGTGCATTGTAATTCGCTCATCTGTCTGAATGCTGAGAGAGGAACAAAGACGCATCAGCAAAACTCCTGCAAGCACACTGTTTACATATATTGTCCATTTTGGGTAGAGCTTGGCAAAATGTCCTTGCCCTTATATTTAAAGTCTTTCCAATGATTAAAAATAATCCTTTTTATAAAATAGTCAGGAAGCATTTGCATGACTTTAGAAATATTGCTTAATTATCTGAAACAAAAGCAAAAAAAGAGGGGAGGGGCTTTGATCTGCCTTTGAGTTTGTAATAATGCTTTGATTGGCAATAAATACTAGGTTATGGAAAATTAGGATGAAGAGATTTTTTTTTTTACTACCAAATGTTTGGTAGTAGACAGAACATAGTTTAAAAGTCAGTAAACCTTTAGCCAGTAAAACTTTACTATGGTTGCTGCCCACACATAGTCTTGCAATATAGCCAATGAACAACGTATGTAAAGGGGCAAAAGTGGAAAATATTATTTTCTCTTACTTGTTGCTTATGAGGGATAGTGAGATAGGCGAATGTTTAAGTTTTTCTCCCTCCTTATATTTTCAGACATCAGTCTTAAGACATGGTTTTGTTATTCACCTCCTAATAGAATAACTGCTTAATAGTTAGAGATCTCATCAGAACTAGCTGGTGTGTGCTTTTTGAATTTCAGTCCATGAATCTTATTCCACTGTCACTGTTGAAAAGAAGTACAACTGAAATAAAGGTATTGCAAGATGTAAAATGTCCTTAAATACTGAGTGATTTTTTACATAATAAGATTTCCTGCACTTTCCTTAGAATAAAATAGAATAGAATAACAAAGTTGGAAGGGACCTTAGAGGTCTTTTAGTCCAACCCCCTGCTCAGACAGGAAACCCTATACCATTTCAGACAAATGGTTATCCAATCTCTTCTTAAAAACTTCCAGTGTTGAAGTATTTGCAACTTCTGAAGGCAAGTTGTTCCACTGATTAATTGTTCTAACTGTCAGGA
>JANHFL010007803.1:0-27559 GCA_032468155.1 Oxyrhabdium leporinum
TTATGGTGGATATGTGATAAAGCAAAGAAATATTGGAGTAGGATTCATATCCTAATACAGAAAATTCTTGAAGTGAATATAAAGATAAAACCAGAAACTTTTCTTTTGGGTTTAATGGAGAAACACTTGGAAAAAATATTGAAACCTAATGTTATTTATGTTGACAGCAGCAAGATTAGTTTATGCACAAAAATGGATAAATGGCTGCAAAAGTTGATGGGGTTAGCAGAAATGACTAAATTGACTGCTTTGATAAAAGAAAAAAAAAACAACTACTTTGTTTCTACTTGGAAACTGCTACTGCTAGCCCCGCCCTCTCCATCCCACTGTCTGCTTACCCACGGCTGCAACAGGCCAAGCCTCTTGGTGCATCCTGGCCTCCGCCTGCCCTTTATGCTACATCTGCTGCTTCTGGGGGCTGGGGGTGCCCGGGCCAGTCTGTTTTTCAGCCAGGTCAATAGGCACAATCTAACTTCCAACTCTAGGAATGGGCTGGGCAAAAGGCGAGGCAGTGGCAGAGCAGCCACAGGTGAGGTAGACGCCAAAGGCGGCCAGAGCATGTCAGTGCAAGTGTGCCGACGGTGGGGCATTTTGGTCAGCTCGCACACTTTCTCCCAGAACGGAGGTGGCATGACTGAAGGGGAGAAGCCAGCAAAGGTGTTGTTTGCGCAGCAAATTCACCAGCACTCCCTCACTGTGCAGTTCTTCCAATTTGGTATGAAAGGAGGTGGACACTTGAAGCTTTTTTCCTTATGCCAGTCACACACATGCACCACCGCACACACGGTCAGGTGGTACAGGCTAGCCTTATTCTCCTAAGGTCATAGATATGGGCTAATTCACCCCATGCCAGGCAGGAGCCACCCTGCCAGGCGAGCAAAGGAATGCAAGGAGCCCCTATGAGGCAGCAGCAGTATGGGCAACCGCTCTGTGGCCAGTATGGCACCCACTGGGGCCAAGAAGTGTCACAGCAGCTGCAGGGCCAGCAGGCAGCAGTGGGTGCATGCGGAGGCTAGTGCGCATTGAGAGCTTGGCTGGCAGGCGCCATGCGAGCAGCAGCAGGGAGGCAGCCAGAACTGAGGTCAAGCAGGGCAGCAGCAGGTTGCGCAGCACAGCCTAAGTGCAACCACCCCCCAGAGCAGCAGATGCAGCAAGCCAAGCAGCCTTGGGGCCGGCGATGGTGGCAGCTTCTGAAATTGATCCGGGGAACAATGGATGGCTTCTTCCTTTTCAGCCTCTTCTGCACTCGCCGAAAGAGCCAAGTGGTAATTGATTGGGGAGAAAAGAAGGTAAGGAGGGTGAAGAAATCTTCCTCCCCCCACAGGCCCAATGCGAGCAATGTCAGCTGGCCATGCCCACCTCCCCACCCCCCATGATGATGCTGTTAACTATTTTTGGGGTAGGGCTTATATTATTGTGAGCAGCATGAAAAAATCAGGGAAGAGCTTATTTTGGGGGTAGGTCGTAAATAAATGAGCCCTAACCAGAAAATAAGCTCTGATGTGTCATTTGGAGCAAAAATTAATATAAGACCCGGTCTTATTTTTGGGAAAACACAGTAATAACAAATTCAAGGGAAATAGTAAATACCTTAGGAAAATAAACTTACCTTAGGACATCTAGGATTTCTTGCTGTTTCAAACATAACATCGGATCCCATTCTTTCCCTACACAAACCAGATAAATTGCTAAGGTTACAATTTTAGAGTTTGCTCTCTCTGTCCTTCCTATTAGGAACCACAGCTTTCAATCAGGAAGGGAGCATGTTTTTACATTCATTTCTCTAGCTTGATTAAAATCAATGTATAAAAGCATGTGTTAGAATTAGCTTTGATATATGTCTGATTAGCACAGTACCCTTATCACTGATTGTAATAATTTCCATGGATAATTTCTATTTCTCTATTTCTATTAATTTTAATACCATGGTTTTGATTTTTTAAAAAGAACTTAAATCCTAGATGCCTTTGGGATTTAGAATCAATTCAGTAAAATTATTCTTATTACTATCTATTACTGTTTTCGCTTCTTTTACAGAAAGAAAGAATAACCCATTAGAGTATTTCAGTATTACCAGCTTTTCTTGACAGATAAGTTTATTTAAAAACAGTAAATTTTAAAGCAGTGGCAATCTTAGCTTTTAAAAAATAGCAGTTAGACATGTATTCAGAAAAAAAACAGAATCCACAAACACCAGCTGGCAGTCAAACCCCAAATCCTTAATCTCTACTTACACTGATGACACCAAACAGCACCAGTGTCAGCGTTCCGAGTAATGCACCCACTGAAAGCAGAACTACGAGGCAGGTAGATTCCTCTAAGAACAGGTTTATTGAATACATCATATTGGCACAGATGATGAAAACTAACTTTGACAGTTCCCACGGTTTTCACCTAATTAAAAGATTAATACTTCACCCCTCCCATGTGTCATCATCAATCACATTGTCCAATGAATATGGCAGGCTCTCTCCTCCTTCATCAGCCACCTGTTACAATGATCTTGGTTCCCACAGGAAAACTTTTTATTTTGACTGTAAGCTGGGCTATCTACTTCCCCTCTCTCCTCTTTTCTCAGGCTTCGTGGCAGCTATAAGGCAGGACAAGATGGCTTCAGCCAGGTTCGCTTCAGAGTTCGATTGGAGTAACATAAAAGTCATCAGCCACGCTACCACCCACCACACTTGTGAGTTCATTGAAGCCTGGCACTCCACAAATAATTCCATCAACAATCATATTGACCTACAACCAACCTACGAGCCTCTCAGAATCCAAATCAACTCCAAGTCAACCAGAGACAGCACTGTCATTCAACCAACCCATGCAAGCCCTGAAACCAGCACTTCACCTTCCAATGACCCTCACCTGATGTAACCTCCGGATCACAATACTCCCACTGATGATACATACCTGATCCATCACAAGACCCATTACAAGACCCTCACTTGACACACCTATACCTGACTCATCACAAGATCTTCATTTAACACACCCACACTTGATCCATCACAAGACCTACTGACCACACAAAGCCCTTATAAGCAGAAGAACACTGACATTGACATTCTCTAAACTCTGTTGAAGATGTTACCTAGCCTGGTAACGAAACATTTGGAAACCAACCCACAAGCTCGGAGAACAAACCTTCACCTTCATATATTCAGAAAACAGAACTGTCAAATTCATTTCCATAAATTGCTCTGGATAGCAACATGGGCAGTAAATAAATGTAATAAATAAATAATCATATAGTTTGCTAGAGTTGAATCAACAGTTGATTTAAATTACAACATTAACCTTAGATAGAGGAAAATCTGTATTTGAATTAAGGAGACATCATATGATGACTAAATGATGGAACAAACAATCAAAGGATGGGTGTATAAAACATTGCCTCCCAGATTATATTCTAGCAGAAGATAACTGGGAATTGTAAGTAGAAGGCTCTGAAGCTCATGAGGTCTAACTTGGGAATGACCATTTTCTCCCTAGCCCCGGTGAGGAACACAGGTTTAGGAACAGTATTGTTAGTGTATTGATGTAATTCAATTACTTTGTACAGTTAGTAAATCTGCTTAAAAACAAGGTTAATGAATTCCTTTGTTCCTATGTTAATTGGGTGTCTGCCTATCATAATTATTTCCACATTCTGCCTACTTATGCTAAAAAATTCTAAACCATAAAATGGATTTAGTGATGACAGAACAAAACCATAAGAAATACCTCCACACCAAGGATATATGATACAGTGTTAGGTGGATTGCTGCCCTGTTGCTGCCTCTTTAACTCAAATACGAATTTTCCAAGGGACCACATAACTTACTGTGCAAGCCTAGGAAAAGGTGTGGGTTCTTTAAGGATCCACCAATAAATAAAACAAGGAGGCCCACATCTGATAAAAAACACTATCTTCTTTTAGATCTAATTAATATAACAGAGAAAGAGTTGTTTTATATTTTGGTTTATACGAATGAAACATGATTGGCAAATAATTTCATATTAACTTACTTAAGCATTTTCTCCCATATTTCACTGTCATAAAATGCATGGCTCCATCCCATTTTAACTGTTCCAACAATGACATTTTGCTTAAAGACATCTGTTCCTAATTTCCGGTAAAGTTCTTCACATTCATCCAGAGGTATATGGAATAATCCCAACATAAATGCCAATATAGCACCTGCAAATAAATATTTATAAATTTGAACAATAATTTAAATAACTATCATCTTATGCAAGGATTGGCAACCTAAGATTCCAAACCACATAAAGCATACCTGAATCTCTTTTCTGTGGCCTTTAGAGATTCCTCCATCTACCACTGCTAAAAAAAATGGTACCATGGATTCACATGATTCTAAGGCAGGAAATTAATGAGGATTGCCCTATGATGTAGTTTCAAAAGGAAGACCTCAGAAAAATCCTGGTTCTGCCTACATGCTTGATATGGCTCCAACCAATATGCATAAACGTTGCTTCTACTGCAGTAGCGATTCTGAATAAAAATATTAGATACAGCCAGCAAAGTTATTTTAATTATTCTTTATAGAGTGTTCTTATACTTGAGAGTTATAGTCCAAGACATCTGGAAGATCACAGTTTATGAAAGGATGGTTGATAACATTATATAGCAGTTTGCATATAGCATTAGACTTTTTCAGTGGTGCCAACATGCATTTTTTAATCCTTAAAATGTTTCTAGTATTTTAATATTTTTTAAATTGTAAGTCACCCTGTCATTGATTGAGTTGGGCAGCTATAGAAACTGAATAAATATTATCTGTTCTGAAGATTTGCAGATCTCATTGAAGATCTCTGTGAAAAACCAACGAATGATAATTAAAGTTTATGTGTAGCTCCACTTCCACCTAGTATTTAAGACAATAGTGTGAATCCTGAAACATCACTTAGCAGCTCTATTAATCTGCACTGTAATATCTGTGACAAAATTATTACTACAAAGTGTATTAAATCAATCAGCTATCTTATTTTGCTGTCTTGAACAACAAAACAGGACAGAAATATGTCTGCAGATGAACACTTAATCCCACCTTCTTGCATATATTATGGAGCAGAATTTTGTTATGTTTGTGAAGTCAGTTGCTCATGTTTTATACAAGGATAACATACAATATTAAGTCACAGTGGAGTTCCAGATGAATATGTTCTGCTGTTTCCAGGTTTTCAATCCATTCGGTGTATATTTTCCTAATGGATTGCTTTTATACCCTTTGTTCCCATATTAACCTACCACTTTTCTGTTCTCTTTGGTTTCTATAAATTAGATATAATATGCAAATCTAAAAATAAAATTAAACCATCTTTAATTTTCAATACATAAATATTTCTAAAAGAAATAATTGAACTTTCCCATCATTTCAGGAAAATTTACCTGTACTCACTCCACAAATGTAGTCAAAAAGTTGATGAATGGGCTTTCCAGTGAGTTCTTCTAATTTACGAAGAGTCTGAAGTGCCACTAAGCCCCTAAAGAATATGAGAAATGGGCTGTTATGCAAATTATCATTTGCTAAGCAAAAACCAAGCATTTAACACAGTAGTTACTAGGAGGAGATTTACAATCTATTATGTAGGGTTAAACCAGTAACATTCCACTGTGTTGTTACACATACGTCCTATGCACTGCATCCCAAAAGACAGTTTGGAAATTCACTGGAATAGACTTGGGGATATATGATATGATGGGGAGGACAATGATAAACAATCAATTAATTAACCAAGTAATGTAGCCACAATCTTGAACATCTTTCTACTGGCATAACATGGTGTCAGTTTGCACAGAGCACTTTGCCGTGGTTAAGAATAGTTGATTACATAAACCACAACTAATTGGGTTGTATAATGTGTTAACCCAGCCTTTCTCTAATACAGGGATCTTCCAAATTTCAGCTACCAGCTGAATTCAGTAGTGGCTTTCCTAATTAGATAATTCTGGGTGTTGAGATTCACTCCTATAGAGTGCAGACTGGGGAAGGCTGTGATAAATTGACTTATAATCCACAATCCTTAGTTTGTGGCATTCACAAACCAAGCAAATTCAAATAGGATAGCGTGGTGTATGTCCCAGACCAGTGACTAAGAAACTAACATTGAAAAACAATACATTTTTGCTTAAAAATAAGTCCCATTAAAGCTTAGCTTAATGAAGATAGGCTTCACAGATTTACAATTTATTAATTAAAATCTTTAGAATAAAGCAAAAATTCCACAAGGTTAAATTTTTATTAAGCAAAAATTTCCAGAATTCTTCACCAGACTATATTTCATAAACAGGGAATAGATAAAAGGAGAATATTAAACATGTTTTGACCAATATTGAAGAAAAAAATATACTAGTTTGGTTCTTATGTACTTTCTCTTATTCTGTGCAATTTGCCTACAAACATTTTTTTGCAGGATCCAATCTGGGTTGATCACGGAGACCAGAGGGGTTTAGTCTTCTGAGTTTTCAGACTTGTGCTGGAGCCCATCTCAGGGAATTTGTCTCTAGCAGAGCGTGCTTACGTGTTCTGTAACCAATGTCAATGAACTAACACAATAGTGATAAAGTATTTTGAATATCAACATTTATTTATTCATTGATATATTAATATGGTCTAGCTTTCACATAAACTTTCAATGCTGTTTACAATTTAAAATATAGTAAAACCAATGCAATTAAAGTCTAAATCAAGAATTAAAATAAATATTATTTAAATAATTTACAATAAAAAGCTTGGCAATGTGCTATGGTGATTAAACAGAGGGCTGTCTGTTCAATAGCAATCGATTAGCTCCAAAGATTCTTTTCCTATGACTGACAAAGTTTCCTATCAAAGAAAAGGGACTTTGGATGCAATCCATGGTTTTGCTTTCTTTTACTATTTTCTGACTGATATCAAATGTATAATATATGGTACTAGAGAAACTGGTGCAAAAAAAATATATCAGTGATTGAACAAAATATGAAGAGCTACATTTTACAGAGGAAAATTTTCTTTATAAAGGAAAATAATCTTTTCAGAGTGCTTTTTGTCATCTTGTCTTTAAATCAACTGTGGCTTTTGATCGCAAATCAAGTTCCAAAGAAATTTAGAACATTAAAATGAAAAAATAAAAAGAATTTTGCTAACATTAAAGATCTACTAAGATCTGGGTATTTGTATGCATATGTAGTGATTGCTTTTTATGACTATACAAAACATTTGAAAAGAAATTTTGTTCATGAGAGAAGCATCCCATTCAATCTCTTCAGAGAAGGCCTAAAGCAACCATGTGAAAGCTTGATCCAATTTCTTTGAGACTCTTCTAAAATCTTCTGGGTATTTGTATGCATATCCCAGAAAATACTTCCACTGGAATAGCTGACAAATCACAAGTTTCTGCTAATCTAGCTTTCAAGCATGTACATGCATATGTATGCTCAGGAACTTTGAGACCACCAGATTGAGAGAGTACAGCAGTAGCTGCTTGGCAATTTCCTTGTATTGACTCAGATCCACGTTGTAAATGCTTTGGTGATTTAGGAACCTCAATAATTCCGAGTATAATATACAACTAAGATTATTGATTGGGCTGGTATGATGATTATTCAGGTTAAATGTTTCATTAGAATTAATATAATATAATGTAATATAAGTATAATGTAACACAATAACATACAGTAGTTATATCAGGTTTTATTTAAAATAATAATAAAGGCAGGATAAAAATTAACAAATAAATATCTGAAGGATAAGGTGGCTCAGGTTCATTCCAATTCGGCCTCTGACTGATCATGGTAGGCTGAACTGCTAGGGGGTTGATCTGGGATGCAATTTGGGATAAGTTTGAGCTGGTGACTCTCAAAAAAGCAGACAGATTCCCTGTGCTCTCAGCACCTGTTAATATTATTATATATTATAGTACTATAATATTTTAATACTATATAATTATAAATTACATATAGCCATCATTATGTTTAATAATTAATATTATGTATTATTGCTGCACCTTTTGTTGTAGTAGTTATTATGGCTGATCGCATAGCAAACCATTATTTAGGCTGGATTTTGCATTTTTATCCAACTATGAAGTCCTTCCCAAAGACCTGGGATAAATGATCCATGATAAATGTCTATGGAGATTCTCAGTCATCCAGGTCATGGTTATCTCAAAGGTGCTTTTTTTCTCTCTCTCAAGAGGCAGCTGGACTTTGTTTTTTTCTTTGAATACATTTTGCTTCTCATCCAAGAAGCTTCTTCAGTTCTGGCTGGATGGTGGGTAATGGAAAGATTTATACTCCTTGCAGACAGCTGGTCATTTGTATTCTTACGAGCCACCTAAACACTGCAAATGGGTGTGGAGCCTTCTTGGAACTGTTGAAAGGACTGTGTTATAGACCGGAGATAGATGATGTTGTGTCCCTCCCCCTCTGTTGAGAGAGGACTGTTCAATTTTAACATAGATGGCCTCTCTGACATCTATATCAAAATTGAACAGCCCTCTCTCAACAGAGGGGGAGGGATACAACATCATCTATCTCCAGTCTACAACAATCCTTTCAACTGTTCCAAGAAGGCTCCACACCCATTTGCACTACTCAGGTGAAACAAATGAACAATGTCCCTCAATGTCTGGTTAAAAGAATGCAAACGACCAGCTATCTGCAAGGAGTATAACTCCTTCCATTCCCCACCATCCAATCAAAGTTGAAGAAGCTTCTTGGATGAGAAGTGAAACGTCTTCAAAGAAAAACCAGAAAGTCTAATTGCCTTTTGAAAAAAAAAAAGTAAGATGTAAGCTGTTCTAAGTAAAGCTTCCTTTCGCAAAATTAGTATTATTATATATAGCCCTTATTATTATTGCATAATTGTTATGCTTAATTATTAAGACTATTCAGCCAACAGAGGGAAAACAGGGTCAGTCCTTCAAAGTACTCCAGATCAGGAAACCTATATCATTACTAGTACTTTCATTGTAAGGTTACATTTTTAGTAAAGAACTGAAAACTCAAAAATGTCAATGAACTATTTCTAAACTTTTGAAATGTTTATATTTATGAAGAATTTTGAATCTAGGTTGTCTGGATTGTTGCAATAAAGATGTTAATGCAGGTAGTCACTTACTGACTGCAATTGGGACCAGCAACACTATCTCTAAGTGATGAGGCTGTTAAGTGAAACATCATGGTGACAATGTAGGACCTATGTCACTTTTGCTGCAGTTATTTAGCAGAAAGTTCCCCTTTTCGGCTTTGCGGCCCAGCAGGGAGGAAAAAGAGGGGATGGTTCTATGTGCGTGTCAGGCATGTGCACTCACTGCTCATACAAATGGACCGAGCATGCATGTGCTCACCCACTGCTTGCAGCCTGGTTAGGAAAGGTTTAAGGCCTGGTAGTGGGCTGCAGCCCAGGGGTTGGGCACCCCTGATTTAGTAAATCACCAAAGGCTGTTAAGCATAACATCATGTGGCTACAACTTGTGATTTCCTGCCAGCTTCCCCATTAACTTTGCTTTTCAGAAATCAGCTGTGAAGGTCACAAATGGTGACCATGTGACTGCAAGATACGGCAACCATCATAAATGCACGCTGGTTGAAAAGCACCTGAATTGTGATCACATGATCGAAGTGGAAAATGTAACAGTCACTAGTTTGAGGACTGATTGTAAACTTACTTTTTAGTGCCATTGTAAATTCAAACAGTCACTGAATTTGGCAGCTGATAGCAGCGACTATCTGTAATGTAGTTCTGTCTGATAGATGTGAAATATTACTTTGAAGAACTGTACGCATTCTCAGTTTTTGAACTGGCTCTTTATCCATACAATAATATGACTCCATCAATGAAATTTTAATTCATTCTTAAGAAAAACAGTTATTATAACCTAAATACATGGTTATGATCCAGGTGGTCACAGTTAGGCAGGCCTCCAGAGAGTTCTCCATTTCTCTTGGGAATGGTTAAACAAATGTCCCTCCACCGACCAACAAGGCTCCAGCCTCAATCCCCCAAACAACAGCCCATATGTTACCCAGCAAGTCCACAAGGCAAAAGTCCAGGCATATGACAAGGGTAGTCCTCAGGGCACACAAAACAAAAGTCCAGATATAAGACAAGTTTCGAAGGCAAAGTCTTCAAGGCAAGGGCAAGAAAAACAGCAGGCCATAAAACAAGGTGGGGTAAAATAATTTAACAACCGGTTCGGCAGATCCGATACCTAATTTTTTGTTCAGTTTGGCAAACCGGCTCCGAAATGACCAGACTAGCGTGCCTCCAATCCCTTGCTTGCTGCAATCTGGCTTTACACAAGCAAGGGGTTGGAGGCATGTGAATCACACCAGCCTGGCGTCTCAAAAAAACGGAGTTTCCCCCCCACTCCTGGATTAGTATATACTATTTTGAGTCTAAATGAAATTTTTTAAAAAGTATAAATGACAGTTTCTGGTACTTACACTTATTTTGACACTGCAGTTAGGGGTTTGCAATGAAATCTGGAGACATTAAGCCAGAGAAAGGAGGAGTTGCATGCAAAACGTGAGGAAGAGGTATCCCTTCTTAGCGAAAAAGGATGGGTTCATAGGAATAAATAAGAAAAAAACCCAAGCTTGAAAAATCAAACTTGAAAAAAAGCTCGCTTTGCCTGATTAAAAAATGCCTGGTTTAAATATGCAATTCAGCGATGCGAGAAAAAAAGTTCTAAAGTCATAAAGTGGACTGTACCATTCCCAAATGGAGAGAAATTGTAATGTCATTCACTTCTTCTCCACAATATTAAGAACTCCATTTGGGAAATCATCACAAAAAAAGCAAAGGGCTTGGATTCAAACTCTTCTGTCCCCCACCTGGCTCTGATGTTTTTCCTATTTGTAGATTAAAAAAAGTTATTTAGAGAAGCAATTGAGAAAGCGGACTGTCAGCATTCCAACTAACCAACTCCAACCCAATAAACTCCAAGACAAGCAGTTCCTCAAAGTTCCATTTTATTAGAGTTGTAATATTGGCACATCTGGGAAAACCCGAACTTGAGTTCCAGGTTTTCCCTTCCCAAAAGAGAATGCAAAGATCCATCTCCTACACCCATCAGTCATCACAAGGTCCAATCAAATATTCATCCCAACTGAAGACATCTCCTCCAGGTGCAGGGCAACATGACCTTGACTCTGAGAAAGAATGTTGTGTCTATTCAACTACCTTACTAAAAATTCCGCCTTCCAATTTCCCAGGCACCAAATGTGGCAGCCTCGAAGCTTCCAAGTAAAATATGGCTTTCAAGCTGACAGGCTTCCCCACCTCAGGTGAAAATCACATTCAAGAACGAGAAACAAGTGGGGGGTTAATTTCAACATCAGTAACCAATTTAACCACTTCTCCCCCCCCCCCTGGCAGGACCCTTTGGCTTATCAGGAAATTTCTCATGAAACTGTTTCACCAAAGTATCTGCATTTACATCCCAACTCTTAACTCAAGTAGCCTTAGATAAAGGGTACCCCTTCCAATGAATTAAATATTGCAGTTTGCCTCTATACACTCTAGACTCCAAAATGTTCTTCACTTCTTAATGTGTTTCTCCTTGCATTACAACTGGCTTAGGGGGAGCAGTTGTCTGAGGTCTTAATCTTGAACTAACAGCTGATTTTAACAAACTACTGTGGAAAACTGGATGTATCTTCTCCAATATTCTAAGGGGGCTAAGTTGGACAGTTACTGGATTAACCACTTTTACTATGGAGAAAGATCCTAAAAACTTTGGTCCTAATTTTTTACTAGGCAACTGTAACCTAAGGTATTTAGTTGACAAATAAACTCTCATCTCCCACACGAAAGGGGGGCTGAAGAGACCTATGTTTATCAGCTTGCTTTTTGTATGCTGCAGTTGCTTCAGTTAAGGCTTTCTTGGTACTTTCCCCACCCTTTTTCAATGACTACATCCATTCTGTTAATGATGAGGAGAGCTGCTCTATTGGCAATTCAGGCATGGGAAGAAATTCCATGCCACTGGTAATTTGAAAAGGAGTTAATCCTGTGCACCACATTATTATAAGCACTTCAGCAAAAGGTAGCAAGTCCGCCCAGTTTTCTTGTTGATAATTCACATAACATCGGAGACATTGTTCCACCATGGCGTTTGAACATTCCGAGGCTCCATTTGTGCTCGAAAAGCTGAGCTAAGTTCCTGGCATGATCCAATGACCCTCAGGAACTCCTTCCAGAACTTTGCGGTAAATTGGACCCCTCTATCTGAAATTATCTGCCTCGGCACGCCATGAAGCTGATATATTTGCTTCACAAACATTTTTGCTAGTTTCTTGGCTGAGGGTAGATCAGAGCAAGCGGTGAAACAGGCTTGCTTGGAGAACAAATAGATCACAGTCCAAATTGCCGTACTACCCCCACTTTCTGGGAGTTCAATTATAAAATCCATGGCAATCTTTTTCCAGGGTCTGCTAGGTTCGGCCACTTATTGGAGGAGTCCAGGAGGTTTTCCTGGTCTCATCTTCATAGTTGCACATAGTCCTCGATATCTGCTTTCATCTTTGGCCACCAAAATTATCTCCTAGCTAAATGGAGTGTTTTCAGGAACCCAAAGTGGCCACCCAGTCGAGAGTCATGCAGTACTAACAGCTTTAGGCTGCTGTCTAAAGGTCCAACATAGAGGTTGGACCCTTTCCAAGCCAACCCCTCTCTTAAGGTTAAGTTCTCTCAGTTTACTGCAAACCGTGTGTCAGTTTAATAATGCCGCTTTCAGGTCCAGTTAATTTCTCCCCAGGGGGGTTAACTCTATGCTTTGCTTGGCCCCTGGTGATGGCTTCGGCAGCAAGTTGCGTGTCCGAAATCATAGCATGGACAACTTCCTCTCAACAGTTGTCATATTGGGGTTTCCTTGACAACGAGTCTGCTAGTAAATTCTCCTCCCCCCCGCCGGGATGTATTTAAGTTGGAAATTGAAACACTTAAAGTATTGAGCCCAGCGAACTTGCTTAGGGGAAAGTTTCTGGGGGGGGGGTTCAGGGCTTCGAGGTTTTTGTGGTCAGTCCAGACCTCGAACGGCAACTTAGCCCCCTCTAGGAAATGCCTCCACGACAGGAGAGCCCACTGAACTGCAAAACTTATTTTTCCCCACACTGCCCACCTTCACTCTGTGTCTGTCAGTTTCTTAGATACATACGCTCAAGGTAGCAGATTATCTTGAGGGTTCTTCTGGAGGAGCACAGCTGCCATGGCTACATCACTCGCATCTGCTTGCACAATAAACGGCCTGTCAGGGTCCAGATGTTGGAGAATAGGCTCTTCGGCGAAGAGGCGTTTCAAACTCTCAAATGCTTTCTGACAGTCCAATGTCCAAATTAACGGCTGGGTCATTCATGGCTTGGTAGGAGGGGGGGCAGTTTTTAGCAATTCAGTTAAGGGAAGGGCTACTTCCGCAAAGGCTGAAATGAATTGTCGGTAAAAGTTGGCAAAACCCAAGAAGCTTTGGAGCTGTTTACGAGTGCGAGGGGGTTGCCAGTCCAGCACAGCTTTCACTTTCCCTGGATCCATTTCAATTCCCCCGTTTGACACTCAGTAGCCCAGGTAGTCTATAGAGGGCTTATGGAACTTGCATTTTGACAGCTTCACATAGAGTTTTGCAGCTAGGAGTTTTTTCAGCACTTGCCGCACTAGTTTAACATGTTCCTCTAGCATTTCACTGAATATGAGACTGTTGTCTAGATAAACTAAAACTCCCTTATATAAATGTTCATGCAGCACTTCATTGATTAGCTGCAAAAAGACTGTGGGGGCTCCCTGGAGTCCAAAAGGCATGACTCGGGATTGGAAACTCCCCAGTGGGCTGTTGAATGCCATTTTCCATTCGTCTCCCTCCCGTATGCATACACTTCTCTTAAGTCTAGCTTGGTAAATATTTTTCCTTTTGATAGGTGATTCAACAAGTCTTTCATGAGGGGGAGTGGGTAGGTGTGTTGCACACACACACCGTTGATCCGCGAAAATCCAAGCAAAGCCTCACCCCCCCACCCATCTTTCTTTTCTTTAAATAATACTGGGGCTGCTACCTTTGATTTTGCGGGTTCGATGAATCCCCTGGCTAGGTTGCTGTCAATGTACTTTCTCAACTCTGCCATTTCCATTGGTGTCATGGAGTACATCCTTGGCTTTGATAGTTTACCTCCCAGCTCAATTTCAATTGCATAGTTGGTAGGCCAATGGGGAAGGAGGATATTGCACTCCTCGTCACTAAAGGCGTCAGCGAGGTCTCGATATTCCTTCAGGACAGGGGGGCAGCCTGGTGTCTCTGCAGCGGTGGCTGCAGCCTCAGGTGAGTTGGGGCTGGCTGGTAGCAGATAGTGATCAGGAGGGATTGGTGGCAATGGGTCAATGCCTATTATTATCTTCTGGTAGCCACCTTCCCATTTGATCGTGGGGGCCATTTGTCTAGCCAGGCGAGCCCTAATATGATTGATTCAGTCATCTTGGGGGCTACTATGAATCTGATAAGGTTTTGGTGCCGCCCCAATTCCAGCCTGATCAGTTTGGTGACTGGGGTAGCTGGGGCTCCACCTATCAAGGTCCCATCCACTTGCTCGAAGAGAATTGGGCACGCCAAAGGCTTTGTCTTTATCCCCAATTGTTCAACAATAGGGGACCTAGTGCAACCCGTGTCTATCACTGGTTCTACTTCCGCCTGCACCCCAGTCTCTGGTACCACCAGCTTGATTTTTATGGCAAAAAGGCGAATAGTTGCACTCACCATCAAATCGTCTTCTCCGCTGGCAGTTCTGAAAGAAGCTTCCTTTGCCGGAGGTTCCTTGCGTCCGGCGGCTTCCTTGGGGTCCATCTTCACTTAACGGCCATGGCTGGCCAAGGTTGTGGGATGGGTGCAGGGGTTAGGCAGTTGGATGCCTGGTGGCCCATTTGACCACATCTGTAGCATCTAATGGTGCCGGTTGGCTGGGCAGGTGGTGATTCAGCTGGCTTTGCCGGGGTTTGTCGGCCCAGGGGTCTCCTCACTTGTTTCTCTGGCATGGGCTTGCAGTGCAGATTGAGCTCCCAGTCCATTGCTATGGCCATGGTATAACAGTCCAACAGCCGGTCAGGTAGTCCTTGGATACCACACACCTTCCTGACCTCTGAGTCGATGGCTTCCTTGAAATAGTGGATGAGGAGGGATTCTGGCCAGTGTCTGAGAGTTCGTGCCACTCTACGGAATTCCCAGACAAACTCTTTCAGGGTCCGATTGCCCTGCTTCATAATTTTAATTAGGGCTTCATTCTCATTCTTGCGATCCGTATCTTCAAATCTGGCCCGAAGCAACTGGACGAATTTGTCGGCATCATCAAGTTCCACAGCTCCTTCGTCGTGTAGCTGGGCTATCCATTCAGCCGATTCCCCCTTGTTCATTCTGTCTCCAATTGCTGAGATCAGGTCATGGTCAGACTGGTACTAGTCTCCATACCTGTTGATGTACGCCCAGACTCGGTTGAGGAAGTATGCCAAGTTCCCTGGGGTTCCATCAAAAGTCGCCCTGAACTGTGGCAGTGGGCCCCTGGATGGAGGGGCCAGCTGCGCTGCTGGAGGTGCAGCCAGGACAACTGGTGGCTGGGCAGGGACCTGTTGCTGCACCCCAGAGGGCTGACTCCGGGTCCAGGAATGTAAACATGGGCTGAGTCAGGACCCACCTCAGCTGATTGATCTGGGCTTGCGGGGCATAACTGCCCACCTCAAGCTGTTCAGACCTCCCAGGGAGACTGTCAATGACTGGCTCCGTGAGGGAGGCAGCAGGCTCCAATCCCGGGAGTTGTCAGATCCCAAAGGTCTTGGTTCTCTCCATTCCGGGCCCATCGCTACCCTCATCGGGCTGGTCCCAGGTCAGCATTCTGGCTACTTCAACTCAGTCACGATCTCCGGAGTCGGCTCAGGTTGAACTTATTGCAGGGTCTCTGGCTCCTTGGGCTGAGTGCCTTGCCTCTATACTGCTTCGGCTGCCTCAATTGCTCAGGCCATCCCCTCTGAGGGAGGGTAAAAGGCTTCACCATGAGATGTAGCATCAATCCCTGCAGCTCATTCCACGAATTTTGCTTTTTCCTCTTCCCTGAGTCTTCACGCCGCCCTGTAGGCAGGTCAGTGGTTGGGGCTCAGGACCCTGGACAGCCCCCAATTCTCGGGGAGCTGGTTGACAATTTACAGATTTGGGTTAATGTCAGCCAACTAACCAACTCCAACCCACTAAACTCTGAGACAAGCAGTTCCCCAAAGTTCCATTTTATTAGAGTTGTCATATAGGCACATCTGGGAAAACCCAAATCTGGGTGTTCTGGGTTTTGGCTTCCCAAAAGAGAATTCAAAGATCCATCCCCTGCACCCATCAGTTCATCACATGGTCCAATCATCTCTTCATCCCAACTGGGGACATCCCCTCCAGGTGCAGGGCAACATGATTGTGACTCTCTGAGAAAGAGTGTTGTTGTGTCTATTCAACTACCTTACTAAAAATCCTCCCTCCCAATTTCCCAGGCACCAAATGTGGCAGCCTTGAAGCTTCAAAGTAAAATATGGCTTCCAAGGCTGACACGAACCCTTATCTACCTTCTGAAATAGAACAATCCATTTTGCTACCGGAGGTCTTCTGATCTATTGTGTGCACGTAACTCTGTAAACAAGCAGGAGCAGAAGCTGGTAAACGCTACCACATCTGTATAAAATGCATGTCTGAGCTGCAGTTAGAAAAGCCAGATTAAAGATCTGAGTTATTACACTTTGAATTACAGTAAAGGTTTTTTGAGATGGCAGACTAGTGTGCATTCATGTGCCTCCAACCCCCTTGCTTGGTGCAAAGCCAGTTTTCAGCAAGCAAGGGATTGGAGGCATGTCAATACAGCTGGTCTGGCAATTTCAGAGCCAGTTCGCCAAACTCAGCAAAACATTAGGTATCGGTTCTAGTGAACCGGTGCGAATCAGCTGAATCCCACAACTGGGTGGGGTCTAATGCAAAAGCAGTTCCAAAGGCAAGATCTTCAAGGCTAGGGCAAGAAAAGAACTGTCCTCAAAGCAAGGCAAAGCAATCCTTGAAGCAAGGCAAAAGCAGTCTTCAAAGCAAGGCAAACAACATTCTCAAAGCAAGGCAAAAGGTCAAAGCCGGGGGAGTGTAATCTGAAAACAAACACTTGTTCCTGGCAAAAGCCCCTCCTCACAGTGTCTTCTTTAATTCTACTCTTCATGTGAACTCCTGCCGAGTAGTTAGTTTGCCCTATGCTGACTCTGCCTTTCTCTCCATTCTCCACACTCGGGGATCAAGCAGGGGAGGCATTTGCTCGTCTCCGGAGCTCCGCTGCTCCTCTGCCTGCCCTTTCCATCTCCTTCCCCATTCCTGAGTCAGCCTGTACCCTCTCTTCCTCCATGCCTAATATTCCAAGGCCCGAGGGACCTGAAACTGCCTCAAGCTCAGGTTGTTCCTTATGGGTTATAGGGACTGCACCACCCCCCATCAGTCCAGGCTCCCACTCCTCCTCCACCTCAGATCCTGGCTCCAACAGGGCCATGACATATATAATGTAATATATTTTAAATAGGGACACACATCTACATTACATATTTTATACATTAATATAGATAGTTCTCATTTAGCAACCACAATTGAGACCAGCAGTATGGTAATTAAGTGAAAAGTTGCTAAATGAAATTGCAACTGTGCTTATGACCGTACAGATAGTCCTTGACTTACAAGCATTCATTTAACTACTATCTGAAGTTATGACAACTCAGAAAGAGTGCTTTATGGATGGTAAAACCATTCTGACTGTGCAAAATGTTGTACCACCTGCTGCAGTCACATGATTGCAATTCGTGCTCTTGGTAACTGGCTCACCTCTTGCAGTCATGTAATTGCAATTTCGAATTCTTTGCCAGTTTCTGGCAAAAAAAACAACCCTTAGGGAGAGTGGATTTGCTTAATGACCATGATACACTTAACAGTCACATGATTTGTTTAAGGACCAAAGTGACTTGTTTTAAGACAGTTACAGAAATGGTTGTTAGAACAGGTCTGGTCATGTGGCAACATGACGTATGACCACAAAAACTTACAACAGAAATTCCAGTCCCAAATATGGTCTTAAGCTGAGGACTATCTGTACTTAAAGTTTTCCTATGCTTTATAGATCTGCAAATAAGTAAATACAAAGATTGGTTGTAATGTTACTTATACCATCACTGTCATAGCTGTGTACAATCATTAAATGAGTCAGTCATTAAATAACCATTATCTATATGCACTACAACTCTCAAGATTCCTAGCTGGAGTGTTCAAAAAGCAAAGTATTTTACACATTTGTTGCTTAAAATACTAGCTACTGAACTGAGGAACCAAGTAACTCTTATAAAGTATAAGCTTGACTTATTGTTCTGGGAGAAAATTTGGAACAGCTCTTTAAATTATCAAATGTGGAAATCAAGTGCTGCATAGAATACAGTATGTGCTTACATTTTCAATTTGAAATTTCACTTGAAAATGTAAGTCACTGAGAGGGGAAAAAAACTAATGTTGATCAAAAGCGTAATATTTCCTCTAGTTAATATTCCAAAATTTTATCATAATTATTAATAAAATTAATAATACGAATATGTGTACCGCCCAGCTCTTAGTGATTTGGGGCAGTTACATTTGTAGTTTTATGAAAACAATTTGCTGGCTATCATAATTGTGAAAGAGTTCTCATTAATGCAAACATTAGTTTTTTAAACTATTTCATCAAACTTAATAGTTTTTTATCTGAGTTCTGTTATTTTAATGTTTCTATATTTATGATTTTATGGTATTGTAAGCTCCAAGAGACACACTGGAAAGGAAGACAGGCAGCATATAAATGTAATAAATACATACATAAATAAAACATTTGGTTTAATTTAATATCAATTTTAATTAATATTTTAATACTTTCATTTAATTATTTTTAGCCAATTTGAACTCAACAACAGAAAATAAATGGAATAAATACAAATAAAAAAATCTAGTTTAGTTTAATTCAGATAATTACCAGTGCTGTTTTCTTATTACATTAGGACTGGGAGATATAAATTCAAATCTTTGAAAAGACCTCACATTAATAATTAACTTTTCAATTTAATGTACCACTGAGATTTGCGCAAATCAAATTGAGAGTAGTCTGAATGCTATTCTCAGATACTAAGAGGAATACCAGCAATGTATATTTAGTATCACATGAATGACATCTGAATTTCCTTCTACCCTATGTTTCCATGTAACCTCCAGACTGAACATGCAAACATACAAATCTTTTTTTTTTACTAAAATTGACCAAAAGTTATCCCACATCTATCAGACATGATAAAATATATTGTTTCAGGGACAAGATAACAATATAAAAATGTAAAAATAAATCACCAAAACCTCAATTTCTCTCTAGTCATAATCCCTTTCAAGCCATAAAATTTTTATGGAAATTTGTTTTGCTGGTGAGTTAAGAGAAAAATGCTTACCATATTTTTTGCTCCATAAGACGCTCTGAACCACAAGACACACCTAGCTTTTGGGGAGGAAAACAACAAAACAAAAAAATCTGCCTCTGCCCTAAACCCCAGCACGTGGCTCGTCAGGGCTCCACTCCTCTGCTCTTTTCAGCCAAAAGCTCTTGAAGCTATGGAAGAAATTTCCCGTAGCTGAGGCTGTCCCCACAATGGATTTTTTCCTCCTGGGACCTGGGTCTATTCCGTTGCTATTGCCACTGCCTATCGCTGCCACTTGCGGCCTCTCGCCACTGCCATTCTCCACCACCGCCTATTGGCAGTCGGATCAGCCTCCAGGAATACCGCCAATCAGTTGTTCCAGGCGGCGGGGACTGCCGCCTATTGCTGCCGCCACTTGCCACACAAATGGCGATAGTGATCCCCGCCGCCTGGAACAGCTAAGCGGTAGCATTCCGGGAGGCCGATCCAACCGCCAATAGGCAGCAGCAGCTACAGGCTGTTCGCTGCAGCTGCCTGTCACCACTGCCGCACCAACCCCCACCTCCCCATGGCCCAGTCTGTGACACAATATTCACTCCATAAGATGCACAGACATTTCCACCCACTTTTGGGGGACAAAAAAGTGCATCTTATGGAGCAAAAAATACAGTATATGACAGCATATAAATTAAATAAATACCTTGTTCCTCCACCATCAATGGAAAGAATTCGAATGCCCCACCCTTTTACTGGGTCTGTATAGCCAATCACAGCCAAGGCCTCTCTCACAGCAGCCTGTAGTGCTTCATCTCTTGTCTGCCTAAGTTTCAGCAAGCATGGGATGACATTTTCCTGTAATAAAAATAAAGATTTTTGCTGATAATCCTGTTATACCACACACCTGAAACTATTATATATACAAGTTCCCTAAGATTAAAATGAAATAAAGGATAAACTTGAACATTTAACACTTGACTCAACTCTTGAGCAATTTGTGAGAAAATAAACACTGGTGAAATAGCCAAGATTATTTCTGAACAAATATACTATTAACAGGTTGCTGGAATCTTTCAGCTGCCAAAAGTGTAATTATGGCTAACGTTTTAAATCACTGATCAGTATAAGAAGACAATTGAATTACAAAGAATACAGCGGCTATAACTGCACATATAGTTAGCCAGTTTATACTATCACAAAGAAATGAATTCAATTATCTTCAGAATACTTTATACTACAGTCCTGTACCTTTAAAAAAATTATAAAAACTAGAAAGAGTGATTGGTACAATTTTGATATGAGGTGAGAAATCTGTCAAGGGCTTTATTTCTTATTTCACTTTATCTGAAGTGAGTGTCAGCGTCCGGGGCTGACAGTGGGTACAATTGCAGGTTGGTAAAAGGGTGGGCTATTAAAATGAAAAGTGGTTAGATCCACACTATTATCTCTGATTCTTTTCTCTTTCTCCTCACCTTTTAGATTGCTAAGTAATGAAGAGACTGACTGCTAGCAGGCCAAATAAATCAACTGAAGGTTTACAGGTTGCCCACCATTATACAAAATTTTAAAATCCTTGATGCCTATTAGTTCAGGTATAAATTTAGCATTATATCTAAAAACTACAGGATAAAATGTTCCATTCACTTTGACTTCCAGAACAAATACTATTTCCCTCTTTCTCACAATTAGGAGCTATTCCCTATTTAAAGTCAGATAAAGATAACGGTTTCCCCTGTCCAGTTGTGTCTAGGGGGATTCATCTCTGTTTCTTAGCTGAGGGAGCCAGAGTTGTCTGAAGACAATTCCAGGATCATGTGGCCAGCATTACTGTATGCCAAGGCACATGGAACACTGTCACCCTCCCATCAAAGTGGCACCTACTTATGTACTTGCATTTGCCTGCTTTCGAAGTGCTAGTTGGAGCTGGGCAAGTAACATTGTGTGGCGCTTGGTTCTTGAATCTGGCCTGTTGACTTTCCAGCTGACAAGCTCAGCATCTTTAACTGCTGGGCCATCATGCCACCCTAAAGTGAAATAATACTACCTTAATGGCGATGCCTCTACTATCTGGAAATTCCAACAGATGGTATGTCAGTTCTTCAACTCTGTTGATAGAGACTCTTCTGGTAGACGATCTTCGCAATGCTTGAGTTAAAGCCCGAGTTCTATTATCTACACTAACCTTTGCAATAATCTGAAAACAAAACAAACACCCCCCCTATAAATATCAAGGAAATGTTTGCGAAACAATTAAGTGCATTGATCCATTTGAAAAAGGTATGTGCACATAATTTATTCTCTTCTCCATATATTTAAATATTTTATCAGTAAAACAGTAATTTTGTGCACTTTGATAGAAATTCTTATTCATAAACGTTTCATAATAATAAATGGATTATGGATTCAGAAATGTAGGTTCTATTGAGTTTTATATGGTTTGCTCCTTATTAAACATGTGAATAAAGCCTTACTGCTTTTACCTTTTAGACTGGTTTCACTGCTTAAAAATAAATATATTAAGGTTATGTTACTGAAATACATCAAAAACATATTTTAAACCAAATTATTTTTGTAACTTTACCCTTCAAGAAAATATGTTTGTCTGTGAAGTGAATGTGTTTGTCTGTTGGTTTATCTCAGCTGCTAGTTACATATTTATTTTATGTTTTTGCTAGTTTTGTTACCTACCAGAGTCATTTTCACAAGATTGGCAGCTATGTAAATTGAAATAAATATATCTTTAAATAGCCAATAATTTACAACAGTGCTTATGCCAATTATTCATATACCACTGAATACAACTTTTGGCATCCCCATTACTAATCACACTAAGTGATATGAGCTATAGTTCACAACAGGGAGAAGACCATGGATTCTGTACTCTTGATTTTTTTCTGGTAACTGGCAACTGATCAGTAACACAATCATTAGTTTTGTCAGACACAATTTTATCAAAGATATTTTTCTTCTCCACAAAAATCAGTTTAGGAAAGATGATCTAATAATCATATTTCTGTCCACTAATAACCTTTAGTTTTGCTGTGACTTATGTGGGAGAATTGACCAGAATATATGTATCATAGAGGAAACATAAGTTTAGCTTTTTTCTTTTCTTTTTTACAAATTAGGTCTTCAGAAGCATATTGTTGAATAAAAACTGAAAGTGTTCAATATATGTATTTTTGTATATGCATGTGCGCTCATGAATGTGAATCTGTATTCATATTGCATAATAATTCTAGTAAGACTATAACGGCTCTGTAACACAGAATTCCCCAAGTCTCAAAACAGCGAATTATTTATGATTACTAAAGGCTGCCTTGAAATAAGCAGGTAAAACTAGTTTTATAAATCCATTTAGAATGGATTATCTTCTGTTCCCAAGATAGTGATGGGCAACAATGAACTTTTTACATATGCATGGGGAATACCTTCTATAGAGTAAGATGGTCCCCCTCTATTCTATTTAATACAAAATTACTTCAAATATATTGTTTGTCCTCATTTAAGATACCACTGTAAACATTCACACCAAAATATATTTTACCATGAATATTGTCATGTTAACTGTGAGTGAGGTTTATGGCTCTAAATACCAAGAATAAGTAGCCTCATGTCCCCTAAATGTTACCTTGCTATCTATCATGCTGGTATTGGTGGAACTTGAAGTCTACAACAGCAGAGGACAGCCTTGGCTGCCTACTTCAATTATACACTGAGAGTTTCCCCTGAAATAACAATGATGAGGGAGATTTCAATTTACTACTGTTGATAAAACTTTTTCTTGTATTGTTACCAATTAATGCATTATAAACTATCTAAAAGAAAGACATTTACCTTTTCTCTTTGAAGATTCAGCCTTTTTTCCTTCTCTTCTGCACGTTTAGCCTCCTTGTCATCTTTCAACACATCCTCTTGTTTCTGTTCTTTAATCTTTTCTTGCACAGCAGATTTTGTATCAGATCGTAACTTAGGTACCAGGCCTCCAATGTAACTATCCACAAAGGCCTGTACGCTGTTACTAGGATAAGAAAGAAAACTTGAAATACCCTTTTTACTGGAAGTTGGAGGAGAAGGGACTTTTTCAGCATTTGGTGACCGTGAGGTAGGCACTAAAGCAGATACTGCACTCATCCTGTTTTCATCACTTAAAATGTCATCTTCTGAGAAATTAAATGCTTCTTCACCTTGTTTGGGTGGATTAGGAGGGAGAACACTCCCTTTCTTCTCTTGATCCATTCCAACAGTGCTAAAATACCAGTTGATATGATGGGCTATAAAGTTGTATGTTTCCCCAAAGTTTGTAGCAAATTTGCTAACATGAAAAAGACTATTTTTGATATCTGAGGGATCTTTCAAAGAACCTTGACTGGTATTGACTGATGCTAAGACTCCATCTGCAGACACAGTCTTTTTCTCATGTAAGTTATCATCATAATCCTCCTGACAGATTTCACTTGGGACTTCTCTGTATTTTTCTGAGCTGATAAAAAAGCTATTCTCCTTCCCATCAGCTTCAACCGATTTTTTCAGTATAGCAGATTGAGGTTTTAGACGAGCTAGCCGTGAAACTAGTTCACTGTGAGTGCCAGACACAGCCTTGGAGACAGACTCTAAAGTGTTCTTCCATCGTGACATGTGATTGTTTTTGGTCAATTCCTTAGAAGTGCTAAATTTGGAAATTCTGTAACCCAAACAGTAATGGCAGTAGAGGTACTTCTGCCACTCTGTTTTGCCTCTTGTCCATTTGTAGTATTGGCTGTTTGTGTGTAACACTCTAAAAGGAGAAGCATAGCTTATCCTCCCAAAAAGTTCAGATCCGTAAAAATAGTGTAGTTTTCCAGTTCTCTGTCCACTCCAGAGACGTTTTGTACTAAATGCTAGGTACACATATTTATCTAAAAGAAAGTGAATTGACATTACTTACAAAAGCAGAAATTGTCCATAAATCCTTTCCCTCAAAAAATCTTATTTTAGAAACAAACATTAAGGTTCATAATATTACCTGGAACAGAAGAAGGAAAGAGCATCACTTTATTATGTACATCAGATGCCATAGCTAAAGATTTTTAAGAGAAAGATACTTGTTCCTCACCTAGAACAGCCTTCTCCAACCATATAGCATATGTTGGGGGGACAGCTGTCAAAATTCCAAATCATTCTGATCAAATGCCAAGTTGCAGTTCCAATACATGGAGAATACCATCTTAAAGAAGTGGCACAATGGTTAGAATGCAGTATTGCAGGCTAATTCTGCTGACTGCCGCCAGCAGTTTTGCAGTTTGAGTCTAACCAGCTCAGGTTTAACTCAGCATTCCATCTTTCCAAGGTCAGTAAAATGAACACCCAGATTGTTGGGCACAATATGCTGACTCTGTAAACTGCTTAAAAAGGGCTATAAAGCACTATGAAATGGTATATAAATCTAAGTGCTATTAGTATTAAAAAAGGCTGGTAAGGAAGCTCATCAAATTAGTAATTGTGCCATGATATAAAGCTCTTCTGAAAAATATAGTGATAAAGAAAAAAAGATCACCAGATACAGTTATCTAGGAAAGTGCTAAAGATCCTCAGATTCAGCATCTTATACAGAGGCAAGATATGCTACGCATCAATAAAATTAGAAATTTAGCACATAAACATTATGATCAATCCAAAATGCATTGTACATTGCCTGCAAGAACATGAGAATAATTCAAAGTAAATAAACATAAATTACTCAACAGTTAGCCGAGTCATGTCAGAAATATTAACACCCTAAAACTTTCCAATCATTCTTCAGTCAATTAATTCTTCTTCAAATACTGCGATTTTCCATTCTATTCTGGCACAAATCATTTTTCTTTAATAATCCACCTTCAACCCAGCAGACAATCTCTCTAAAATGGTACTTTGGGAAAATGTCTAGAGAAGCAGGTGATTAGCATAATAAAGCCTGTTAAAAAGCTGTATCAAACTCAAACGGTACTAGATCCCTATACCATTTGCAGCACGTCATGCTGTGGGTTAAATATTTTCAGGAAAGAAAAACTGCATCTGGCAAATCAAGATGTTTAAGACACGAACTAGCAACAAGATGGCAAGTAGCTGCCAAACAAGGTCATGGGACAAGAGTTTTTTTTACAACCACAAAAAAATATCCCCTGGAAGCGTTAGAGTCATTTAGGAATACATCCTCTGGCTGAACCCAGGATGTATGTATATGCGGGCAGATATACACCACACAGTCGCATTCAAGAAAGGATCCTCTAGGAGAGAAAGAGGAGTTAGTTTGCTCTCGGGGACTCCTGAACGGGTCTGGGAAGAAGGGGTCTGGGAACTCTTTCCACTTTTGCTTCTCCGCTGCTAACATCAGATATGATAAAGTGATCTTAAAGGGGGAAGAACAACCTTTTCACTTTCTGTTTCTCTTATTCCAATGGATTCATTCTCCCTTTAGAAGCGGAGATACCGAGCTTTAAATCAAGTACCGGGAAGGGGACGCGGCTTCCCAAAGTCCTCTCTTTTTCTGGAGCTTTCTGGCTTTGAAAAGCTCAGATGGAAAAAGGAGGAGGTTAAAGCTTTCCCTCGACATAAACAACGGTCCCCCAGCAACTCATTCTCCCCGCTTCCCCTCTCCCCATCGCCCCGCTTCTCCTTTTCATACCGATTACAGTCGCAGCTCCCAATTTCCTTCAGGACTCTTCCTGCAAAGTCCAAACACCGTAGAGCTTTTCCGACACAAGGAGCCAGAGCGTCCACTCTCGGACTTGCGCTTGGTAATCTCTATGGTAGCTGGGCCGAGCAGGAGGGCCGAGGCTGAAAATCTCTGTGGAGGAGGAGGAGAGGGAAGAGGGAATTATGGGTAAGTGTGGGAGGCTTCCCGGGGCAGAGCACAGGTTGCAATTACAGGTTTTCGTAAGATATGGGGAGTGGCTGTACGTATCCTGCGCAAAACAAAATCGACTTAACACACATTGGCTTTTAAAGGCATCAAACCCACGCATATTACACTATATAACTCTCCTTCCTCGTGTTGCTTCTCCGCGGAGGAGGCCTTCGTAAAATATAACGGCATATATTAATAATAACCTATTTATTAAACAAATTTATATAGCCGTCCAAGTCACACATAGGTAACTCGGGGCAGTTGAATTCCGTGCTTTTTTTTCTAAATTGAGAGTAGTATCTGACATTTTGCAAAATGCTTCTAGAAGAAAACATACTCCTAAATTTATGCTTCCAGACATACATACAGGTAGTCCTTGACTTACCAGCACAATTGAACCCAAAATTTGTGTTGCTAAGCAAGATATTTGTTAAGGGAGTTTTGTCCCATTTCACAATCTTTCTTGCCATAGTTGTTAAGTGAATCACTGTCATTGTTACCCCAAAGGTGCTTTTTCAAGAGGCAACTGGACTTTCTGGTTTTTCTTTAAAGACATTTCGTTTCTCATCCAAGAAGCTTCTTGAGCTCTGACTGGATGGTGAGGAATGGAAGGATTTATACTCCTTGCAGACAGCTGGTCATTTGCATTCTTGTACAGAGCAGAGGAAGGAGAGCCAGCAGGAAGGAGCAGCACAGTGAAGTGGATCCTGAGAGCAATGCAGAGAGCAGTGTGGAAAGTGACAGTAGAGCATCAGTGGAACCGGAGGCTGTCAGAGGTGGTGGAGCATTGCAGTGCACCGGTGACTGAGAACAGCAACAGAACAGCTTGGCAGACCAACAGATGAGGGGAGGGGAAAACACCATGAATTGAGAAAAACAGGAACAACTGAATACCCGGTAGTAGCAGGAGAAAAGCAAGTAGGAAGAGAGGATATAAAGACAACACAGGACACTAGGCAAATAAATAAATAAATCAAAGGCAAGTGGACAATAACAAGGAACATATAAAGGGAGGGAAGAAAGAGATAAATTAAGCCCACCAGAAGGCAGGGAGAGAAAGGTTCACAAGAAGGAAGGGAGGAAAGGGTTATAGAACATTCCAGTTTAAGCTAAAAATGAACCTCACACTTAAGCCCACTCAACACTGAAAATTTTAAAATTGCACAATCTAAATAATCTGCTAGAACTTCAAATTTATAAACTAGACAATTTTGAACTATAGAACTTTAAATCCTTAAACTAGACATTCTTT
>JANHFL010007804.1:0-11293 GCA_032468155.1 Oxyrhabdium leporinum
TTTGAACCGCTAGATTGAATCAGCAGAAGTGGCCTGCAGTTCAACACTCTAACCACTGCGCCACCTAGGCTCCTTTCCTCTGGATTTTTTTTTAAAAACACAGGTATAAAACTGACTTTTGATGTAGTGGGTTGCATAAAAGGCACAAAAGTAGAGTGTGCTGAAATTCTCAAAAAAAGGCAATTTATTAGGAATTTCACCTGGTGGGTAAGAGAAGCAAACTTTAATGATGAATATTACAACATAGTATGGGGAACCGGGGTAGGTTTCGCTCAAGTGGCTTTAGAAACACAAGTGGTAAGTGATCTATTGCTCATGTTAAGGATTATGCTTCAAGAGCTCCTATATAAATATCCTCATGTGGTAAAATTTCCATGTTTGTAGTTACACAATAGCTTTATTTGTTTATTTAAAAAAATCAGGTCAGGCACATATGACCTTCACACTAGGAAAATTGTAAATAGCAGAGGTTGAGCTGTAAAGCACTGTCATAACAATTGATTAATTAATGAGGACTACAGTATCTGTATATTCCAGGTCTTAGATTAAAACATAAAGTGAACAAAATTTCACATTTAATATATTAATTTCTCAATGTCTCATATCACCAGGCATACTGTAGTGACTTAAATAGACATTCTTCAGAATATAAACAGAAAATCATTCTATTAAAAAGTGAGGTACAAGAAACAATACCTGTCAAATATGAAAGCGCCAGAAAGAAAGAAAATAACCACTGAACTGTTTTAAATTTCAAAAGTGAGAACAAGAGCATGTAAGACAGTTTATTTCTGTTCCATTAATTTCAACAAAGTGGATCATGAACTGAAGACAATGTATTAACGTGAATGGAATCGGAGTACCAGAACACCTGCTTATTTTTCCGGGGGCGGGGTGTGTGTGTTTCAATCTACAAGAAGCTACTCCAAGAACTGACTTTGTATAAATGGAATGATTCAGAACAGGAAAGGAGTAGAAATGGGGGCTTATGTGTGAATGGACAGACAAATGTGCTCTTTAACCTTTATAACAAGAGGATTACAAGAGTGGCAGGATCAGATTACTAGACTCAATATTAGATGTCAATTCATCTGAAAGCCCAAAATAATAATAAAAAAGATTTATTAGAAATACTTATGAAGAAAGTAAAAATCAAAGTAAAAAAAATTCAAAGTTATTACTAGATATTAAGAAGATAAAAGTAATGCCAATCTGCATGCTTACAGAACTTTTAACTGGTAGTACAGTAATAAAGGTGTTGGATAGTTTATTTTCTTGGAGTCAATAAAAGATAAAGATAAAGGGTACTCCAGAAAAAAAGCAAATTTATCTTAGAGAGGAATGTAACAAGCTTAAACAAAATCATAGAAGGTAATGTTATTTCAGACATTTTAGGGACAATTACTAATAACATGAAGTGAAATCTATAAATCACACAGATTGTGAGATTGAAGAGAGCAGTTCAGAAGCATACAAATGTGAGTAGACAAATAGGTACAACTGTGGTAGGAAGGTTACAGAGTTCTGTGCAACTCAGTATAAAATCATGCTGGCCACATGACCACATAAATATTTTCAGATAATGCTGGCTCCCTTGGCTAAGAAACAGAGATGAGCACTGCCATCTAGAATCAGACAAACTGGACAGGGGAAACCATTAGTTTTACCTTTAGGAAAAAAATAGGTTAGCATGGTGAGCATTTATTCAAACAGTCACCAAATTGATGGCAAAGAACTAGAAATATATTTTTCTCGTTCTCACTAAGTCAAGTATAGAATAAAGGTAATGAAAATCTAATGGGACAATTGACAAATAGGAAACAGATAAACAGAATATAGCAAGGTAAAGGGAAATAACAGATATAAGAAAGACAGGATTACAGTTGCAGTTACTTGAATCAGTGGAGAGATGAAGTGACTCAAAACGGAATAAAGCAGATGTAAATATTACTTTTTGTATCAATGAAGTAGTCCAAATGGGCAAAGCATTTTATGCCCTGAAGCAAATAGAATGATTCTCCTTTTCCTTCCTCTTTTCAAGATAAAATCTAACTCTTTAAATAATTAAAATTTATTTTGGAATGGCAACAAGATAGCATATTTCATATTAGTTAAAAGGCAGATAACAATCTGATTGGATGGGAAAGATAAATAAGGCTATTCATTACCTATCTGAGACTCATTTAAAATTCTGGCACCTGCTTCCCTACTCTACTCTAGCATGAGCCCTGGGGCCAAAATTCTGCATAAAGCATATACAATGTTTTTTGAACTACTATGCAACATGGGTTCTGGTAATAAGAAGAGATATTAGATGTCCAGCCACACACACACGCCTGGGTAAGATCAATGAAAGCAAGAATTAGACTGATTTTAGTAACATTAGCATTAGAAGTAAGTACAGAATTTTAGAACTGGCAAAAGAAATTTCCTTCACTTAGTATTGACTTAGTCAGGTGGAGACTCTCAGAATGTTTTAAACAATTTCTTCCAGATTTTCTTACCCTCTAAATTTAATTGTCTTTTATGAAATAAGCTACAAATGGACACCCCTTCTTTCTCTGGGTTGTTTATTTACAACCAAACTTCCATGACTCAAACTGACCCAAACTCCTTATCATATAGTTGGTCCAGACATATGATCACAACTGGGACCAGAGCTTCCATTGCTAAGCGATCCAGTCATTGACTGAATTGCACACAATTTTATGAACTTTTAGGCTGTAGTCCTTAAGTGAATCATCTCAGTCATTAAGCAAAAACATGGTTCATAAGGGAATCTCGCTTCCCCATTGACTTTGCTTGTTGGAAGTGCCCTGGAAAAGTTGTAAATGGTGATAATATCATCTGCATTGTTATAAATGCAGGCTCATTGCCAATTATCCAAATTTTTATCATAACCATGGAGACATTACAACAGTTGCAAGTCATAAATTACTTTTTGAGCACTGTTGTAACATTCAGTTGTTAATGTTATTACTCAAGGACTAACTGTATAGAGGGGAAAACATCCCCATCATCCCTGCACTTGACAGGATATTTACCAAACTTGTCTTCATTGTGTCTATCCCTTCCCCTGGTTGGAATAGGAACAGAGCACTCCAACCATTCCGGGTCATTATTTGATTATGCAAGAATATTCCAACCCCAGAATATTTTTTCATAACTCTGAAAAATTAATTATAGTTACTTGGATGATTACTGTATGTCTGCTGAAATATGAAGGGTGCCAATTGATGGAGAAAGGCAAATGTTATTACTGTCTAAGAAACCTGGAAGTAATGCAGTGATTACTAGAAGTGAGTATGAATTTTTCAAGAAATCTTGCCAGATTAAGATTATTCTATTTCATGGGTGGTCACTTTCCTGAGAAACTATGGAAATTCCTTGGATGTATGTCTTGCTCTCAGAAGACATAACCCATCACAATTATAAAGCATTGATTAGATGAGGTGAACCCAAACTGGCATGAAAATCTTTGCCAAAAAACATTCAATGTTACTTCATGATTCTGAAAATATCTGTTGAAAAGGTGTTGCAGGATTTTGCTTCAGATTGGGCCACTTCAAACCTTTTATTCATGACTAAGATTGCAATGTAAAGAAATGGTTATGAAATTTGTAAATGGTACATGTTTGCATAGGAAGAACAGAGAAGATCAGGAAACTGACAACTTAAATCTTGTGAGAAGATAAGTCAAAGCAAATGCCACATTAAGTATTAAAGGGAGTCACATACAAGAAGATCATACTAATTCTTTACACTCCCAGAATATAGGGCACAGAACAAGAAAGTTAAGATAAGAAGATCAATTCCAGTGAAATAATAGTCAAAGTTTTTAAAGAGTAAATACAGGGATAAATACAGGACAAATACAGGGCAACAGGACACCCTGTTGTCTGAAAGTGTTTGTAGGTGGGTTGGTAGAAGGCAAGGTTCACGACTGCTGCTTCTACTAAGGGTTTAATCTTTATCTGCAACATTTAAACAGGAGTCCTGTGCCTCTGCAGCTGAGAATATATTCAAAGAATAGTTTGTTTTTGTGAAATGATCTTCTTCCATTATAAATACAGTTGTGAATCTATGTTTTTTAAAAACATTATTGTCATGAGGCTCATCAGAACTGGTTTTGAGGAGACCATCCAATGGGGATGGCACATTCCCTTGGAATGTTTGGAGACGCCAGGGACTGATGACAATCCTGTCCTAGGCCCCTCAGGTTTTGGGAGGTGGTCTACCAGATAGAAAGCTGCCTGCCCTCACAGACACAGGGAAGGATCGGCTCCAGACAGACAGATAGTGGTGCTAATAGGCAGGAAATCCCTCTGATAAGGAACAGATGCCTCCCCCACTCAATCCAAGACAACAGATAGTAGAATGGAGATAAGCTCAAAGGAGGGCTGCAAGGTTACAAAAGAAGGTCACCTTGCCCCTCTTCACAAGGAACACCTACTGTGCATTGACCTAAGGAGAAGCTCAGGCAGAAGGAGATTGTCTTTGTCAGGAACAATTGTTTATTTTGGCTTACACTCCCCTGGCTTTGACTCATGCTCCTGCCTTTGCCTTGTGGACTTGCCTTTTGCTTCATGGACTTGCCTTACCCTTTGTACCTTAACTCTAGACCTTACCCCATGAGCTTGGATCTTCTCTTTGGACTTTCTTTATTGTTTACTGACTTTTGTTGGAGAAACTGAGGGGGGCTGCCTTCAGGGTAGTGTGGCATGAAGCCTTACAGGGCATTGTAGGGCCATTTGTTGAGGCATTGATGGAGCAATAAAGGACTCCATCGATGCCTGCCTCTGCCTAGGTAGCTTGGATCACAACAAATATTGACTGTATACTCTCTTCTTCTTCTGTATTTAACAGACAAAGATTGCACTTGAAAATTTTCGAGACAGACACCAGAAACGACCTGGAAATATACTTAGAGCTTTATCAGAGCAATTTGATAAAAAATAAGAAAGATGCTTAGTCCTTACATATTTGTTATATATGAATGATTTTTCCTGTCATAATCCATATCTATACATACTTCCCAAGTGCAATATTTTTTATTGTTTGGAATGTATAATTTTCTTTTTATGGACTATTAAATGAACAATGTTATATAACTTTTTGAAGTGTTGTATCGGAATGATAATTGCAGATATTATTGTTCTGCTGTAAAGTAAAATTATGATGAAATTTTCTCTCACATACAAAAACCCATGGGGTACCACCAAAAATAAGTAGGCCTGTGAGGATTACACTCAGTCTACCTCATTGATGTATATCATCATCTGGCATTTAGGACCCCTCCTTTGCCAAGCATGTAAACCATCATGGAGCATGAAGATAATTGATTTTTATGGGCTTCAAGAAAAATAGAGAAGTTCCTCTGCTCTCTATATAGAAGCAGGATGCCTAATTTACTTTATAGTATTATTTCAGAAAGGCACTTGGATTAAGCTTTGATTAAAATGTTTCATTCTTCTGAAAATTTGAAGGGTCTTGGAAATGTCCAAACTTCTATGGAATAACTGCAGTAAAAGTATAAATGCCAGCAAATGTTGACTTTTAATAAGATTAATTTGGAAATAACTGAAGGACCAATAGTAACTAGAATAGCAGGCCTGGTCTAAGGCACAACACTATTAAGATTCAGCATTCAAAGTTACAGTTCTGCTTTTCTTGCTGATACACTGACATAACACACCTTGGCTGCGTGACCCTCAAATATCCCTTATCTCAGTTTTGCTTTCATAGCTCTTCTCCTGGTAAGAAGACACAAAAGATAACAGGACATAGCTGTGGTCAGTGGGATGCTGGAGCCAGCTTCTACAGATCACTAGAATCATGTATTACATTCTCAAGAATTTTGCAAGCCAATTGTTCCACATATACCAGCATACCACTATCCCTAATCCAGGGTAGCACAGCAAATGAGAAAATTGGGGTCTGAGAAGCATTTTTCTTCCTCCCTCAGCTTCTAAGCTGGAGAGACTCAAAGATCTTATCAGTCAGAAGAAAAAGGGTCCCGTCACACCCACCCCCGGGCTGGAGCAGCAGTCAGGAGAAGAGAAAGTGAGAGAGCCTTGCTTCAAGGTGAGAGTTCCACTCTAGAAGAGAGGAGTGGAACACAAATGTAATAAATAAATAAACAAAAAGTAAAGGGAGGGAGGGAGCACAACAGGAGAAGGAAACTAGAGCAATACAGTAGAAGACAGGCTGAACTTTGTGAGAACAAATAAGAAACCTATATGGATTGACAAGAGCATATAGAAATATAGGATGGAGATATAAAGTGCTATAATCATCAAGGGCATTAAATATAGAAGGCTTCTAGAAAATAAAGAGTTGAAAAGAATAGTGGCAATAATAGGAATAAGTCATTGATATAGCTATGAGTAAGATAGTTTTTGAAACAGTTGAAGACAGTCTTATTATATAATTTTCCTTTCATAAGATATTTTTGTTTCACCAAGCAGGCTCTCCCCAGCTTTGAAGAGAGATACAAAATCCAACCAACTTTCCTGATTTTCAGTGTCTTTAGTGAGTTTGGGTCAATCTACTTATTTGTGATTCAAAAAGAACCCATGTTAGCAACTGTAACTCAGCGTCCCCTGGTTTTCATTTTCTTTTTTTTAAAAGTTCAATGCGTTCATGACCCATACTTGAGATTTAACATCATCATCCATCCCTGCAATTTTGTGAATTTAACTGTAGAACTTCAGAAGGCAAGAGGCAGGAAGAAACTTATGATTGCTGAGGCAGTGTTTGCACCCTGGAAATCCCAATAAGCTCAGAGAACGAGCCTCCACCCTTACCCTATACCCGAGCTACAGATATTTGCCACCATGTGAAAAGAATTTAAATACAAAATTAAATTTATTCTTGCACTGTCTCTGATCCTCCTTTTGATCATTTACAAGACTCACAAGTGACCAAAACTACCATGTTGCAAAAATCACTAATTCATTTCTTCTTCTGGCAAGGAACCCTTTTTTCCCAATGGAGGGGGCTCCTGCCCTTTGCCACAGAAGATAAAATCTATCCCTTATCAAACAAGGAAAAATCTTTACACAAATTTCTTTAAATCCACAAATGAGTTCCCAAATGTAACCCATACATTAAAGAAAGGCAAACTGGCTGGTGGACCAAACCTGGACATTTTGTCAGGAGCTGCTGTTTCTGGACTCTGCCCAGTTGGCACTTGTCATATACTTTTGGCTCTGGAACCAATCTAGGCCACAAATAAATACATTTTCAAATCCTCCCAGATTTGCAAAATCTCATTCTGAAAATTTATTAACAAATGGGGATGTATTAAATACTCTTGCAGCTGAAGAAATGGTCAGACCAGATTTTGCCTCTGTTATTTATATTCACCTATGTATGGGTGTCTGCTATCTGGGACAGTGTTCTCCACCCGGGAGTGGTATGCTAGCCTAATAGCTTCATCTTAACCCTATATAAGTATATAATTAAACCTAATAAGGATCAAGAACCACCCATGATTAGTTTTAAAAATTTGATTAAATCTAAAATATTCCCTCCCTTACAATGTAAATTCACCTTTGGATTTAGGCACCTGAACCTTTCACCAATACTTTGCCAACAGGGAATATAGAAGATGTGGAATTACAACATAAAGAAGGCAAGCACTTCAGGTTCTGGTAAACTAGGGCATACACTTCCTCCACCTAAGATTTTCCTGGACCCTGTGGCAACAGGCTGATATTCAAGGCAGTAATTTACCAGATTTGGAGACTGGGAAAACAACCCCAAACCAGTTCCAGCACTTGTCAATTTGCTTAAGGTTTCTGTAACAGTTAATCTGTTTCTTGTTTAATCACTTGTCACTGAGGAAGTGAAGCCACTTTGGGTTCAGTTCTGAATTTCAATCCCGTCACCCAATCTATGCTAACCTACCCTAACAGAACCCCACAGGTGAGAAGGTTCGGCTCCATATGTGGAAAGAAGAACCTGGTTTCTTGCTGGTTGAAAAAAAATAAAAGAGATTCAATAGACTTCAATAAGAATCTATCGGGGAAAATTGCAGTCACTTCAAGAAGACTTCTCCAGGCTACTGAAAACTATACAACATTGAACTTTAGTTAGCCTTCACCAACCAAACTGCCTGCCTGGGTTCTTACTGAACCTATTCTTGGTAATCACCACAGATGCTAACAAGACCAACCTGTTGTGGCCTGCCAGCGGCCAGCGGAGATGGCAGCAGACTCAGACAGTGATGAGGTTGGGAAGGAACATGGGTCAGTCCTGAAGTCTGAGAAAGGCTCTGATGAGTGGTCTGCATCAGAGGCAGAGATGGGGCCAGGGCCGCCCAACAGTTATCAGCTACCTTCAGAGTCGGAGATAAGTGGGGCAGAAGAACTGTTGGAGCTTGTTCCCGATGTGCGCATGCGCTGAGCTGTCAGGAGAAGGGAACAGTTAAGGAACAGGGGTCGACTTGGGAGTAAAAACACAAGTGGATGCTGAATGGGCCCTGCCTTGGGGAATAAATAGGAGCGAAAGGGGTGTTTGCAGAGACAATTAGTTCATTTAATTAGTGTGAAGATTTGTTTATCTGAGTTCGTGACTCACAGAGACTCACTGCCAAGTATTTCCTTGTACAGTGTTGCGCTTAGAAGCTATCAGCTTGGCAACTCTCCAACAGGCCTGATAAGGTCTGTGATTGCAATTCACCCTTGAAAGATGTTTGCTGGGACTTTGCTGGATGTGAATGCTAGGAATTCACATTAGCCAAATAAAAGGGGGTTTCGTTGGGACAAGGAGTCTTTTTCTTGATTTTGTGAAGCCTAGGTCAGAACACAACCTGCATTTCAGGCTACCAGATTGTCATCACCGAACAACAAAATAACTGAGTTTATAGTGGGACTGATACTGCTGAATGGAACAGGGAATTGGTGAAAAAAAATGGGTATTAATCTGTATTTTTGTAATTATTGGTATGCTTTAGTATCTGTATTTATTGTTTGTGTACCATGTAACCACAACACTTAAGTGAGCAAATAAGAACTTGGCAAACCCTATCAAGTAAAGCTGTAGAGAATAGTTGTGGAACACTAGGTGTTGTAGATTAGGAGGGTTACAACTTGTTGAGATAATTGGCCTTAAATTTTACAAATATATATATTTGTACAAAAATCAGCCCCTTTCACCCAAGCAAGCAAGGGGATCTAGGTGACAGTTCATCACAAGCCCAAGGCAAACATCCTTCACGAGGATAGAAATGGATTAAAATTTGGTTTCCATGAGAAAAAAGTATGCAAATTAAGGGTTCTTGTTTTACATAAAGTGAGAAGAATTGCAATAATTGTAAAAATAATTTTAATTCAAAATTGAATTTATTCCTGTACTGTCTCTCACCCTTCTTTTAATCATTAACATGGCCCACTAGTAACTGAAATTAGAAAACCATGTTGGAAAGATCACTAATTCACTACTTCTTTTGGATATTACCAGTAATGACCAGGCTAAACTAATTAACCTGCCCTAATAATAGTAAATCAAGGAAAGTTCTTTACACAAATTTCCTTAAATCCACAAATGAGTTGCCTAAACTTAACCCATACATCAATGAAAGGTGTGCAAACATGGGAAAAGTTAATTAAAATATTTCCCCCATCAGAGTTACTTCCAGCAAATTAAACATCATAGAAGAAACATACCCACCCACACCTCACACACCCCAAAGACCAACTTCCCTATATATATATATTTCTAGCCTCTCTATCCCCATATTGTAACTACCTTCAAGAACTATCTTTATGCTCCCAAATAAATTATTTCCCTTTCAAACAGCATGTCTGGATTTCATCCTGCTTCGTTCTTGAGCAACCCCAGCTCAGACTGAAACCCCATATATTCTCTTGACAACTGCATTTAAGGAAGACCAAGATTTTACAGCCAATTCTCCCGTTTATAATCCCCAAACAGGATTATAAAGGAAAGGAAAGCTACTGGTTGTAAATGAAAGGATTGGTTGTAAAGTTACTTTTTCATTTAATCAAGCCATGTGGGACCCAAAAGGGCGCAAGGCAATGATACCCCTTGTCTCCTTTGCTCTTTATTTTAGACTTGCAAGTTTTGAACAGAGATATTAGGTGATGAAAAAATATTGGGTGTGAAAATTTAAAAAAATGAAATGTATAAACTGGGAGCTATTGCTGATGGCTTAGTTTTGTTTTTGCAACAATCAAAAAGTAATATAGAATATTTAATGAAGCAACTGAATGGCTTTGGAATTTAGCTTGTTTTATAATAAACAGAAAAAAATATGTTGGTTAAGAACATGACTGTTCAAGACTATGAAACTTGGATGAAAAAAAAATCAGGTTTTATACTGGAAAAAAAGGTCAGATATCTTGGCATGACACCAAGAAACATAAATTCCAAGTTGTTTCAAAATAATTAAGTAATCATTCCGGATGATATCAAAAAGGATTTATTCAGTTGAAATAAATTGCAATTATCTTTGTTGGGTAGGATGTCTGTAATTAAGATGAATGCTTTATGAAAGATGTTCTTATTACAGACATTACTGATATTCCATTTAAACAATAGCAAAAATATTTCTAAGTTTATATGGCAAGGGAAAAAATGAGAATTAAATACAAATTGATGCAAGATGCTAAAGAAAGATTTGAGTTTACTGGATCCAAAACTATTTTGACGCTTGTTTAGTCTGGATGAAAGATTAGATGACCCTAAAACATAATATGTTATAAATTTGGAGTGTCCTAAATTGAGATTCAGATAGTATACCTATCTAAAACATGATAAGATTAAAATAAATGCAGATTTCAAGAATCATTTTATTAGGTATGCTATCCTAAGAGTTTGGAATAAATCTAAAAACAGTTCCTCTGTTAAGATACCTTTTTGACTGCCATCACAGGAACTTTTTTTCAGAAAAGAAATGACAGTGACAATGACAAATTGGTGAGCTGTGGTGAAATATATTTTATTTCAGGTGAATCTAATCGCAAGATGACAGAAGAATTGGAGTAGGAAGGAAGTATCCATCATTGGTTCACCTATTTACAACTTAAAGATTTAATGTAAATGATAAAAGCTATTTTATTATCTTCTATCATATACATAACTTTTATTATAAAGTTATGAATCTGCAAAACAAAATTTGAAACTGCATTGTGTAATGAGAAACACGTTATTGCTAAGATTTACTATATTTTTCAGTGTATAAGACACACTTTATTTATTTATTTTATTTATATTTTATATTTATATACCGCCCCATTCCGAAGACTCGGGGCGGTTCACAGCTTTT
>JANHFL010007805.1:0-18734 GCA_032468155.1 Oxyrhabdium leporinum
AGATGGGTGAGGAGAAAGATATGGGTGAGGAGAAAAACCACAAGAATTCAGGTATCATAAATCCAAGGGCCCTTCACTTTCCCTCCCTTTGCATTCCTGAAAATGTGGCTCTTCTTCCTGCATTGTTACATGAACAGCATTACTTGCAATATTGCTCTTCACACCGCCGTGCATGGAACACTATTCAATTCCTGCCGGTCTTCATGCCCGTCGCGTCGGGGAAATCCGAAACCAGAGTGGCTCCCTGCAGACCGCCCCGCTCCTGCCCTCCATAGCTTCGCAGCTCCCTGCAGGCTCCTGTCTGCGGCAGGGGGGGCAGGCGGGGGGGCGGGGGTTGGGGGGGGGGCTGGGGGGGGGGCGGGGGTGGGGGGGGGGGGGGGTGTCCCTTGCCCACTCGCGCTTCTCCCGCGACGCCACTCCGCCGCTGGCTTCCCCTCAGCCTCAAAACAAGGGAGAGGATGCCCCGCCGGAGCCCCGAACGCAGCGCAGCGCAGCGCCCCAGCCTTGGCCGCCGCCTTACCCGAGAACCATGAGCTCTCCATATTTGACGGGCTCCTTGTTGGGCGCGCAGTGCTCCTCCTGGCTAGGAGAAAACATGGGGCCACCGCCACGGTTGTCGTCGTCTTCGCTATAATCCCATGCGGGGCAAAAACGGCATTCGCCAAAAGAATAGCAACAACAGTCATCAAACGGGACGTTTGGCTGGAGACCTTTCCTTCATAGTCGCGGAGCCAGTCCGCGGGCGGGCGAAATTAAGGGTCGCCTTTGCTTGGTGCGCCCGCCGACGCGGACCCTTCGCTTCCCCTCTCTGAGCTCAAGCCAACGGCGACAGACACGACTGCCCGAGGGGGGGGGGATGAGGAGAGACCAACTAGAGAGCCTACCCAGAAAGGAGGCGTGGAACGGCCCCTCCTCTCGGCTTTCTCCGGTCCTTCCGTGCTCCCCTCGCTTTCCGTCAAAAACCGCGATGGTATCTTCCAGTCTGTTATGTAAACATAGAGTACGAAAAGGGAAAGGGGGAAGTTCTTAAAGGGCTGCTGCTCTGTTAAATCAATGTTTCCTTCACAAGAAAAGCAGGCGTTGTCTAGCGCCGTCTACAGGCGGCTTTGTCCGTCTCTCTCTCTCTCTCTCTCTCTCTCTCTCTGCCAAAAGCCTTTTCTACAATAATTGACTACTGTACTTAAGTCAATGATCGAATAGGGGGTCGGGACGGGATTACGGTACTTACGATAGTACTTTGTGAATATGAGCTTAAGTTTAAGAGTGGACAAAGAAAGTAGTATGCAAATTAATGTAGGGAACTCGCTGCCAAAAGGTATGGTTGTGACCTTTCTAATATGAAGGAGAAGATGGACATATACCTCTAGAATCTGAGTAGTAACCACATTACTCTAGCTGAAAGAAAGACAGTTCTTTCAGATCAACAAATGTATAACAGCAAAATATTTACTGGACTGTGTACAACAGTGGCATGAAGTATTACTTTGGGATAAATTTAGACAGTGGAAACAGTGAAGATAAAGAGCAATTAAACAGAGAAGGTAAAAACAGTACTTTTAGTGGTGGCTGTATCTAAATTTATTAGATTCGATCCATACCTAATGCTCTTTCTGCTTCCTATTTCCCCCCACAACAACAACCCTGGATTGGGCTGGGAGTGGCTGGCCCAAAGTTACCCAGCTGCTTTTCATACTAAGGCAGGATTAGAACTCACAATCTCCTGGTTTCTAGGCCAGAACCTTAATCAGTACACTAAACTGAATATGATTGGGTATTGTTGCATATAATTTCACTGATGCAAATACTGTACATTGTGGCTCAACACCGATCCACCCCACATTTTTACATTTAAGCCAATGTGAGATATAGAATTCATTCATTGTACCTTAGCTACTTCATCTTTGAAGTTCAAAAACGCCCACATTAAAGTAAACAACAGACTATCCAGAGAATTTAGTCGGTTGCTTTTTAATCTTGTCATTTCGTGTGTCAGATATGTGGCCATTCAGAACTGCAATAAGGTATTCCATACTACCATCACTACTAGAAGGTAAATAATGCAAAAAAAATTCATATAGGAAATGACATTTATTTCCAATGAATCTAAGTTTTAGTGAGTCTTCGACTGAGTAATTTTCTGTAAATAATTAGAACTTCTGGGACAGTGATTGTATAAAGTAGTGTTTCTCAAATGTAACAATCTTTCTCAACCTTGGCATGCTGGCTGGGGAATTTGGGGAGTTGACGTCCACACACATTTTCACACTGCCAAGGTTAAGAAACTCTGCTGTATAGTGTTCGTTATTGAGGAAGCATAGAAGGAAAGAGATCTGGTCTTCATGCCATAAGTGTGAGTTTTTCTGGAATATTCAGTTGGCATCCGTGGAGGATATGGCAGCCCGAGTCAGATCTTTACCAATATTTGCACATAAAATAGACTTGCACAGTGTACACTTTCCTTTCACAGTCCTTCACAAGCAATTTCACCCTGAGGTTTGCTTCATTGCTACCAACCATAAAAACTGAGAGTGCCTTCAGCCAAATCATTCTTCCAGCAATCCAACAGCAGAGCCAGACGAATATCATTCAGTCCACAGCTACCCCATATCTTTCATTTGCATTTTCTTTTCCTTATCTTATCTTATGTTTATTTGTCTCTTTAGCTCTCAGTATTTCTTACTCTATCTGTGCTCTGCATAACCATAGCTTAACCCACATGGAGATGATGTGATGGGGATGTATGCATGTAGGCGTTTGTATCCACAGAACTACACTGTGCCTTCTTTTGCAGGATGAGCAACTTGTTGGCTGACAAAATGCATGCAATTCCCACCCATCTTTCCATACCTACTTTTTTTGCAATTCATTGTTTGGAACTCTGTGTTAAATTTCAAAAACAAATTGATAAGGCATGGGGATGCAATTTCCTATCATTTTTCTGTAGAAAACAGCTAAAAACAAATGTTAATTTTAGTTTTTAAACAATGCTTTCCCTGCAGAAACAAGCAACAAATAAACTGAAACAACTCTAAACATCTCAACTAAAATGGGGGCATCTCCCACATAACGCAACCAGAACAACCACATATACAGCATCTTTTTTTTTCTGCAGGGTCTTTATGTTGTTGCCTTCATCACATTGCCAATCTATGATTGAAACAGGCTTCAGCCACCGTATTAGTATTAGAGTCCATCTTAGTCCATCACAGTCTAAGGGTAACTTCAAGGCACATAGCATTAGTTAGGCTTTATCACCTTGGACGCAAAATTAGCAGTCAGTTGAAAGAGAGAAGCTGAGGTAGTGTAGGGATCAATAAGGGAAAGTTAGTTTCAAGTTAGGAAGTTTTCTGCTGACTCAAACAAGAAAAGAGAGCCCTTTGGTTCAGCAATGGGGGAAGGCACTGCCTTCCCCCATTGCACCCCCTCTCCAAAGTGCTACTCCCAGACACCCAAAAGTTGCCCTTACCTTCTCTACATTGTCTGAAATCTAAGCCTAGCTTTGGGGAGAAGTTCACTTAACATGACACACAAGAACTATTTGCCATCTGAGTCAGTTGTTTTAGTTGGCTTAATGGTAGATCTACTTTTAGCTTGATCAAAATTCCAGTCATCTAACCAATATCCTAAGCCTGGCAAATATAGGATTTAAATGGATCTTCTCCTGGCACCCATCTTCTCATGATATCAGTCTGCAAGGTTTCTTTTAAAGATATAGCAGTATCTGGGAAAAGAAACCTACAGTTGGCATATGGTTTTCAAAGCCAGTGCCCATTTAAATTCACCCCAGCTTGTCTGGGGATCACTCTGTTGAACATGCAGCTGAAGCAAAATACATCTTCTCTGGATTGTAATTTATCAGCAATTGGAAGTGACATTATGAAGTCTCACCCACCTATTCAATTTTGTCTTCTGAGACTAAAATAAATTGTCTTAACTGCTAGTTTCTTTGTTCAGAGATTATTTTTTTTCAAGAACACTCTATTTTTATTAACACTCTAGAATGTTTTAAATCCATGTTTCCACTTTGGAGTCATTTATATGCTGTTTAATCTTTTTATTTTAGCTTTTTTTTCTCTTTAAGGATTTTTCTGTGTAAATGCCCATTTTCTCTTTAAAAGGAACACTTTCTCTTCATCTTTCCATTTTGCACACTACTGGATAAAAGGAATCAATTAATGTCTAGCTGAAACATGTTTAAGTACCTATCTTTAGCCTATTTTACTTTGTTTTTCAGAAATGATTCTCTAAGATAGGAAGTTTTGTCATTGTCTTGCATTGTTTATTTCTTGAAAACCTGAAGTGCTGAATGTATTTGTACATCGGCTACTTAACTGGCATATAAAATCCATAACCTCCCACTGTGCCGTTAGGATCCAGTGTTTACGATTCAGTGGTGCACAGTCATCTCTGTTGCTTGACAGATTTAGCACTCCTTGTTCATAGGTCTGGGATAACTTTTTTCCCCAGCCCTACCTCTTCATACATTTCCATTTATTAACAATGTGCTTCTTCCTCTATTTTCTTTTTTCACTTTCTGTTTCTTCCCTTCCCTTCCCTTCCCTTCCCTTCTCTTCTCTTCAGCTTTCCAGGTTATTTTCCAGTGTCTTATTTTCATTGAAATCATTGAAATCATTACCCCGTTTTTGCTTTGCTTACTTTCAGATTAAATATTTTCATATTTAGGAATTGTGTTATAGAGCCCTGCCCTCACATTCTATAGAAATTGATCTTAGATTTTAGATAATGAGAAGGTTCCTGAACTTTCTGTGCAACTCACAGTAGCCCTGCTAGGCATTATTTGAAGGGGGGGGGGAACAGATATATGTATTACATAAAACACTGGTACTGCATGTAAATCATGAGTGCTAAGCTTATTTCTGAGATTCCTGAATGCAGGAATTGGGTATTCTAATTTCATGAAAAGAAAGACTAGGAATGACATAATAGCAGTGTTCCAATATCTAAGGGACTGCCACAAAGAAGAGGGGAGGGTGTCAACCTATTCTCCAAAGCACCTGAAGGCAGAACAAGAAGCAATGGATGGAAACTAATCAAAGAGAGAAGCAACTTGGAAATTTCCTGACCAAGAGAACAATTAATCAATGGAACGACTTGCTTCCAGAAGTTGTGGGTGCCAACACTGGAGGCTTTTAAGAATAGATTGGACAGCCATTTGTCTGAAATGGTATAGGGTGTCCTGCTTAAGCAGGGAGTTGGACTAGAAGACCTCCAAGATCCCTTCCAACTCTGTTGTTATGTTACGCTTCACACATGCTCTAAACATGTTTTAACATACATGGAACTATACCAATGAAGGATGAGAGCTGGTGGACCTTCATTATCTAAAAACCTACCAGTTCATCTTCAGCAGAGCAGTCTGAAATTTGCTTATTCTGAACTAATCCTATGCATATTTACAAAGAAATAAGATAAATTATGGGGAACAGTTGGAAGATGAATAGCCAAGTGCTGTTAAACATATGTGATCAATTTTGCTCCCATTCATGAAAAATATGAAGGCTATATTCTACCAACAGTCCACTTGGGACCCTTTTGGCCAATGAACTCAGAGGACTGGGATCACGGGCCAATATAGATTTAATAAAATAATCCTCAGTTCTACTCACAGCTCAGGTTAAAATAACAGAGCTCATCTGTTTTATGGACACCTTCTCCAGTGTGATGCTTTCCAAATGTGTAAATTTTCTGGTCCCAAAATTTTCCCTAGTAAGTCTTTGGTCATGCTGCCTGTAAAGCGCACCAACTGAGGAAGCTCTGCACTGTAGACATTGTGTCAGGCTCCAAAAATCAAGAAAAATACATAGTGATTCTTCCAAGCTCATTTCTTTATTGTTCTACACCTACAGACAGAATCTTGCCAAACTAAAGCAGACTACTTCCTATACGAAGCATATACTCTGGGAACTATTGCAGGGGGGCTGTCTTCATTTTCTTTTTCTCACACAAACTATCTGAATTAATTTGTCCCTTAGTATTCTGGAATTTATTTCTTGATTTATTTATTAAATTTATTTCCCACCCTACTCATTTTGAAGTGACTCTGGGTGGCTTACAGCATTAAATGCACCCTCTCCCTCCTGGGAATCCAGGCCAATATATTCCATCATACATTGTAGGAGAAGTGCGGCATTAGTCTAGGCTACCAACAAATCAGAAGTCTGGTAGCACTTTTTGTGTTATTCAACTATGTTATTAAAAGGCAAAAATCATTTGTTAGTTAGAAAAAGTACTTCTGATGAAGTGTTGTACAATGCTTTGCAGTGGTATTCTGCTGACTTCTATTCCGTTTTCTCCCAGGCAGGAATGACAAACATTTTTTCTGCTAAGGTTTGAAGTCCCTCAGAGGCAGTTTGTTAAAGGGTAGACAGGGAATTGAAGAATCAAGCAGTAACAAGATTCTCTTGAGAATAAAATTCCTTAGAATCTACTCCACTCTTATCACTGTTTTCATTTATAAGACAGAAGCAAACATCTCAGCCTCTATTTATGCACCAAAACTTATTCCATTAATGTTTGTAGAACAGACTGTGGTGGGGAGATAAGCTGACTAAATTTGGTATGAGTGTAACTTTTAAAATGGTTGTCCAGCTTTTCTCTAATAATTTAGCCTCTATCTCCATCTCATTTTCTCTTACCAATATTTGTGGGTTCTCGACTTTTATTATCGTCTTCCTTTTTTCTTTTGCATAATCTTTTACTTTATTCTTTACATGTTTTAAAAATAAAATTATGAACAAAAAATTTTGTGAATTCCAAGAGAAAATACCATAATTCACCAACAGGACTTACCTAACACATACACTGGTCCATCAGGAAAATGCAGGCAGCAGGTTTCAGATTCTTCCAGACCAGAAATTCTATATCCAAATATATTTTATTATTTCTACGGTTTCCAACTTCCCTTAAAATATGAACATAATCCATAATGGTCTGAGAATCAGTGTCTCCAAGTTAATCAAATTAGCAAACTTCCTCAAAACCTAAAATACGTAGACCTAACCCACAGATCAAAAGATAGAGTCTGTGAGCACAGTTAATTAAACTAAGTCTCCCAGCAGAACTGTATGTTCACAAAAATACATACATACAAACACACACACACATCTCAGCACATAGACACTTCCACACCCTGGACAAGCTCCCCCTATAAAATTTTGCCACCCTGGTCAAACTCTTTTGCTTTTAGGAATAAATATTTCTTCTTTCCTCACAGCTGTCTGGATCTCATTTTTATGTATTCTTGTGCAATCCCAGCTCCAGTTGGAACCCCAAATTATTCTTCTGACATCAGTCAAAATTATTAATCTACTAGAGTAAGGGAAGTAGCCCTGACTGAAACAAAATCTGGCCATTAATTTCTTTGGCACAGACATTCTGCTGCTCATTCCAGCGATAAGGAGGAAATGGAGAAAAGCAGCTAATCTTTAAACATAGAAAGTTTTCCTATCTGCTTCCAAGGAGAAGGATGAGATTTTATTAAAGCCAAGAGCTGAATTATTACATAGTTATCTTTTTTATTAGGATGAGGCTGCAGCTAAGAAAGCTGTGCCATAACTCACTGTCAGAGTAAACACACGCTTGTGCATAAAACAAGAAAGGAACAAAAAAATAAACAAACAGCTGAGCATCACTCATATATCTTCCTCCTGTTTCTCACATTTGACGCCAAATGCAGTTATCTAAAGATTTGCATTTCTCTTCTTCTTTCTAAATTAAAATAGTTATTTTTCATTCATGTCTCAATAAATAGTATCAGATAAATCCAAAACTAACTGGCCAGAATCTTGCTTTAGTTAAAAGCACACAGGTAGATTCTGGAGGACTGATTACAAAAAGAACTGGAATCCAGCCAGAAGTATCCACAGGAAAGTCTGTGGTCTGCTTCACCTGGTGTTCCAGTTGCACCCTTTCTAGATCAGGTAGCCCTAGGTGGTAAACTACCAGGACAACAGTTTGGAGTAATTTATACATGCCAGTAGCTGGGTTTGCACACTATTGCAGATGAAACTAACCAAATTATCTTCTCTAACCCACTCCCTTCCACATTTGTTGAAAAGTTCTGGGAAGCTGATGTTCCCTGGTTGGGTATTCTGTAATTTGCAGTCCCAGTGCATTTAGATAGCACAAGTTTGGAGAAAGGTGCACTATATAATCATTAATGTATACAAATGGATTTTAGAGAGCCATGTAGTGTGCACACAAAATATAATTTGGTACATTACAATTGGAGAGACTGATTTTGAGCTACTAATAGTGCTGATTATGTAGAATAATCTAGTTCTCTGGTATATTCCTATCCAAGAAAAATGTTTTTTAACTCATTTGACCTTCTTTGCATTGGAATAGATCAAAGAATGGTCCTCTTCTCCATCAGTATGTGTAAGATAATAATAGGATAGCCACTGAAGCTTATGAGGATAAAGAGGATCAGAATTATTGCAAAGAGACCTCATACGTATTCTGTTTTAGAGTTTCAAATATACAGGCTGTTTCATAGACCACAAAGAATGCAACAACTCAATTCTGCTGGAGAAAAGCTGACTTATTTTTTTTAATTTTTTTTTAAAAAGAGAATTCGAAGGCGTTTAGACTTACATTCTTCTGATTAGTTCCAGGATTCATCTTGCAAATACCTCAAGAATGTTGAAGGTAGAAATTTTCTTTGTATGTATCACACTTCTTAGAGTAGGAATCTACCCAAATAAAGGAAATACATTATAAAGTACATTTTAAAAATATGCAAAACCTAGCACCTAGTTAGCTGTAACCTATTCCAAAGATACTCCAAGAATGTGTGATTTGTGAATGTGTGCTTCGGAAGAAAGGCAGTCCAAATGGATCTCAGATTAGCAATCTCAGAGAAAGGAGCAGAGGAAATGGTAGGCAAAGGGGGTAGGGGGAAAGACACAGAGTAAATTGTTAATATTTTGTCTATATCCAGTTATCACTTTGGGTCAGTAGATCAAGATTTGGACCTCAAATAGAGTAAGCATTCAGTATCAGATAAATGTATCATTTCTCCATTGTTTTGATAGGGATGTGTCCAGAATGGCTTCCTCTGTGGAAATAAAATTGGCAAAAAAGGTGATATAAAATAATAACCTCTTGTGGTTGTGTAATTTATGCCTAACAAAGTTATTAAAAAAACTTATTTTAAAAAAATGGAACAAGGCCACACATCCTGGATTTTACTAATCAGCATCCAGGTACTTCCTGGGCTTGAAAGCAGAGATGCAGAATCTGGGTATCTTGCAGCCTTGGGCACAATGCAAGACTCATCCCCATGATTACCATCAGATTATAATTTTGAATAGTAGAAGAGGAAGACCCTTAAATAGCCAGGAAATAATCAAAGAATCAGAATCAAATTTATTTTTGTTTACAAACCAGTAGTCTTCAGACTGTCAGTTAAACTTTTCCAGGATCAATAAGATTTGTTTGATTAATAAAAAGGAAATGTAGTGTATTACGTCTAAATGAAGAGGGTTAACCTCAGTTTAAAATACTACCTATCAAGAGTTGTAATTGTGATTTTTTTAAAAAAATCAGTATGTTTACTCTTGCCCTGTGCTGGTCATTTTATGAATTATAATTGCTGTGATGCAAAACGTTATAAGGGATAAATGAGTTCTCGTCTGTCAAAAAGACAAACAAACCCAGCATGAAAATTCTCATTTTGACCTATATAATACAGGTCGATGAAGAATGGTTGGCTGTTCTGCTCATAGGGGTAGTTTAAAAGCAAATGTATGGTAACTTCAGGGCTACCTGTGCTACAAGGACAAAAGTACGTTTTTGAAAAAAAAATCTAAAGAACTTTATTTCTTATTTTTTATTTCTGAAATAAAAGAGTCTCCTTTGTAATATAAGACACATGGCTACTAGAGTCTAACCTGGTACCAGCATATATAATGTCAGGGATACCAGAGGCTGTAATCCACGAGGTCTAGCCTGAAACTAACTGAAGGCCATCAGTTTAAGAGAGACCGTTTTAGTTCCTCTCCTCTTCTTCCTCACCATTTTTGAACTCTTGCAGGGCTGTTCCATTTCTGTAAAGGGGATTAGGGGAAAAATATGTTCATATTTCACTGGTGGGCAGGATGGGATGAACTAGACATCTCAATCTGTCTTTCTACATATGGGTGAACCCTCCCTTCCTCCACAGCCTCCTGTGACGAAGCACCGAACCACAATTTCTAACAGTTGCAGACATTCCTCCTTGTAACTGAAGCAACAAATACTTTCCCAGCAGCTCCACAACAGCAGTCATTTAGGAGAGCTCCCGCAGCTGCAGTCGATTATCGGCAAGAACTTTAAATAACTCGTAGGTGGGGCTTTGGGATTACTCAGGCCGACTTCCTAAAGTGGTGAAGGAGGCCTTTTGTTGAAGGGTTCTCCTCTTCAATGACATTTACAAATAGCTTTGGCCAAGCTTCTTTTCCCCAGCTATTGGCATCCTTGCAGTAGTTTTTAAAAAATGGCTTTCATTTCAACAAAATAAATGAGGCCTCTGCTTAGGGTTATCACCTTTCCAGCAGGGAGGAACTCTGAACATTGTTTATGTGTTTTATGGCAGTGCTGTAAGGAGTTCACTGGTGCCTGTGATGAACCTCTGTGATGCCATAAAAGGTTTGTTTGCAGAATCCACAGAGCTGAAGAACTCAGTTCATCTGTGCAAGTCATCAACACAATCCTCATCAGCACCATACTTCAACCCATCTTCATGATTTGCCTTGTAATCCAGTCCCAAAAGAATATCATTTTGGTTATTCAGAAACATGAATTTGGAACTCTAGATTATAGTAAGTAAAGCTTTCTCCAAACTCTCATTTAATTGTCCTATGTGTCTGCAAAAGATTTTTTTTTTAAAGAAGGGAGAAGGTGGCATGGAAAGAGTTAGACTTATTTTGGAGCTCCTCTAGTCTCCCATCTTTGTGATCAGTGGGTGGAAGAGATAGTTAACCATAGAGTTAGTGTAATTTCGGTGATTGGAGGCACAAACTGGTTTAAATTAAGGTAAGTAAGCTTAAAACAAAATGTTCTACCACAATCATAGATCAATGTTTTTCAAACATGGCAACTTTAAGATGCTGACTGGGGAATTCTGGGAGTTCAAATCCATACATCTTAATTTTGCCAAGTTTAAAAAAATGTCATAGATTGATATTTGGTCCACATTCATACAACATGTTAGTTCTGTTAGAAGAATATTCAGACCGATTCTGAGCCAAGTTACTCAATGAAGAATGCAGGATAATTGCTCAATGTAGAGATAGAATTTTATTTGAAAAGCTGGACAGCAAAACTGAAGATCAACAATTCAAAGCTGGCCAAACTGGGAATGTTGAGAGGAGTAATATTGATACTACTAGTGGGCTTTGATCATGAGGTGTGTAAACATGTTAATTGAAATGTTTTGCCTTGTGGATGTGTAAAGTCTACTGAGGAAATCTGTCTCTTTCCCTCTCTCTCTCTCATCCTGTGGAGTGTGTTGATCTTTTCTAGTTGTGGAATTTTATTGATACCAGGGGTCTGGCATCAAAGATTTGGGTGAGAAGCCTGGCATTGGGGAGCAATATTGTGATTAGGAGATTTCCCTATCTTGAGGGGATTTTGCTTCCTGAGTTATTCATAGTTATTAGCTGGCTTCCTGGGGAGACACACTTTGTCAATTTCAGCCTAGGTCTTAAGTGGTTTTTATAATGTTGTACAAGTAGTCCTCAATTTATAACCACAATTGAGCTCAAAATTTCCCTTGCTAAGCCAGACAATGGTTAAGTGAGCTTTGCCCCATTTTACAAACTTTTTGCCACAGTTGTTATGTCAACCACTGCAGTTGTAGTTATAGTAGTATGGTTGCTAAGTGAATTTGGCTTCCCCATTGACTTTGCTTGTCAGAAGGTCGCAAAAGGTGATCACATAACCCCAGGAAACTGCAACCATCATAAATACATGCCAGTATCCAAGCATCCAAATTTTGATCACAACTGTTGTGTAAAAAATGGTCATAAGTTGGGGGTTTTTTCAGTGCTGCTGTAACTTCGAACAGTCACTAAATAAATAGTATAAGTCTAGGATTACCTGTATGTGAGTCAGGGGAGGCTTTTGCCTGCGGAATAGTTGGAAGGGTGGGACATGAGTATTTTCTTTTTACAGTTCCACTGTGCTTACAGTTTTTTTCTATATGTACATCACCAATATTAGGAGAAGATGGCAGCTCAGTTGGACGAGAAGTTCTGGAAGTCCCTCAAGGCTTGGTTTTGCCATCAGGCCTGAGATCGCAGGGAACCAGAGACTTGTTTAGATGGCTACACTATTGAGATGCATGCACTCACTCACACTCTGTTTGGGGTTTTTACACAGTATATTCTTAGTTTTAATTAACTCCATTTTAATGATGAATTTTCTATTTTTAAATGTCTGTTTCTATATATGTGTTGTTCTTTATTGACTGTAGTATACCACCCAGAGTCACTTCTCATGAGCTGGGCGGCTATATAAATTTGATTCATTGATTAAATAACTAAACATATGAAAGGTTGAATGAAAATATCAAACTAAAAATCATTGCAATAACAAGGTTTTACGATTATAACTAAAAAGAAAATAGAAAGGTTTTTATCAAGGTTATTTCTGCAGAAGAAAGACAGGTCTGCTTGCTAAATTTATCAAAGCTGAAATCCTAATCAAAAGCAGAGGTACACACTGCAGTTAATGTCTGGATCATAAATCGTGAACATAAGTTCAAAATGAGAACAGAAATGAATCATGGAACTGTATCATACATAACATTTGTTCCATAAAGAGATAATGGTCTCAGTTAAATTGTATGCATCTTACTATTATTTATTTCAGTTGATACCATGCATTTTGAACTGGGAAAAAAAGTGGTATATTGCATTCCATCAAATAGTCTAGTGTTGTTCAAATTCTTTTTTAGGAAAAAAAAAAGATTTAAAAGCTATTGCCATTTTTTTTTAAATAATGGAGGGATTTAACTTCTGGATAAGACCTATCTTAAATCTTAAAGCAGGTCTTGTTGCTGAAGTGGCTCCTATAGGACACCAGTGCTGAAAAATTAGTGTTTTTCTCTTTCTCGGATCAATCTGTGACAGTGTTTTTCAAACTGGGCATTCCAGTAGTTCTTATGGTGGCTGTTTCCTGACTTGATTATACAGAGACACAGCAATGAACTTGGAGAAACTATGAAGAAATAGTTAGAAAAGCAAGAACATGCTTTATGCTCCAGAGGAAGTGATAGAAAATAGTTCAGACTGGCTGTAGTTTGGACTATAGTGAAGCAGCAATTTCCCAGGAAGAAAGGAAACAGACTCCAAGGAGAGCGATGAGACAAGAGACAACACAGCCCTGAGCAGGATCAGAGAAGGAGGCAAAACTTTAGGATCGCCACTCCCTCGATTCTTTCAAGGTATATCCATTAGAGTTAGAGTAATATGGGTTTAGTCTGCCAAGATTCTGTCTATATGATGTGAGCAAATAAAGAACTAAACATTGGATGGATTGTTCTGCCGTTCTTGAGTCAGGCCCAACAGTGGGTTCATAAGTCACTTGGGTCTAAAAGGATGGAAGGGAAAACACAGGCCTTCCAAGGTTCTATTACTGTACCCTATAACATAACAATAAAGTATAATTCCAATCAAATGTGTGGAGTCTGTTTGCTGACGTGGCTTTTCTCTAAGGGCTAATAATTCCAATCAACCTTGCACCTTTCCCCTCACTAATTCCTTCTTTATTAACTAATGCCACCTACTTCCCTTTCTGTCACCCAGAACTGTGGACTAACTCCTGATGGTTCACTCTAGAAGCCTCATGTAGTGGCCCTCTCTATATCTCACTCAAAGAAGAATGCAATTCTTTCTCCTCCCAGGCATGGGCTTACCCAAGTAACTTTACTAGAGCTATAATTATCGCCCTTTGGTTTCTGGGTGCTATTCAAAATGCTTGTTGTCATTTGTAAAGCCCTGTCTGGCTTAGGATCTGGAGACGTATGGGACCTCTTATTCCCGGTGACTTTTACCCATCTAAATGCAAAAGAAGGTTTCCTCTAGGTTCTTTATCCCTGGCATCTGCATGCACCACAAGAACAGGACTTTTCAATTGCTGTCTCTTTCTCTGGAACAGCATTCCCCTGTGGTCTGATTAACCCCAAGTATCTTGGGTTTTCAAAAAGCAATTAAAATATGGCTTTTTCAGCAAGCCTTCAGTTCTAAGAGGCTGGATTTAAGTTCTGCAGGGAGAGCATCAGTTAATTGGTGATTGGAGGCTCCTCATGGGGGAATAATTGATTACATTTTGATGTTTTCTTATATTGTTTTAATCTTACTCCTGACTTTAGGAATGTAAGATGCATATGTGACTGGAGCAACGCATAAGCCAAATAAAGAAATTGCTCCAAAAATTGTTCTTCGTCCTGGATGTATAAGAACAGCAGATAAACACTGATTAGTAATGAAATTACTTATACATTCTGACCCAAGTACAACTTAAAGGCACAGTACGACTGAGACCATTGGACACTCTTTTGTATGAATCGGTTATTGTGAATGAAGATGCAGAGTACAGCTTAGCAAGGCTTCTCTCTTGTAGCCTCCTCATTTTCTCACATTTCATTAATTGGAACCTTTTGAGTTCCAAAATATTCAAAGTGTGCAAACTATCACCCATACATTCTCATTTTGGGAATCTGAGTCCATAAAAGGAAGATTGTAATCAACCAACTCAAAGCAACTCTTCTTCAATTTTGCATGCAGAACAAGTCTCTATGCAAAGGTCACTGCCTACAGATGGAGTTGGAGGATAAATCATTTCAGCAAGTTTTTTTTTTCCTTCTTTGAACTGGTCCTCTTGTTCTTTTACCCAAAATGCATAATAAAGATGATTCCTCTCTTTTCTAAACAGTAGTTGCCCCACATATTAACAATCATTTATCAAGCGCCATAGCAATACAATAGTGTGTGCCATAATTAGAATTTGCATCTCTACCTCTGATATTTCTTTACACTAAGATAGACAGTTGGCGATGAAGTATTCACCAGATTTCATTTGACTATAATCACAACACAGACTCAGCCATTTCTTGAGAAAACCTTTCTGACACTGCAAAATATCTAGTCAATTAGTTCTATATATTTCCATCTTGATTTGCATGGGATGTTTTTTCTAAGTCCACGAGTATATAAATACTGGTCAAGATGAACATGCACCATAGGAAAAATTGTGAACAAATGTAGAATCTTCATGAATGATAAAAAAAAGTAAGGTCAGATTTCAAAAGCCTTTGCTTCAGAATATATGATAGGCTATACTTACATATTTAGGAAAGCTAGAACTGAGCTAAGAATGGCAGTTACTGGTAGGTCATTTAGAAAACTGGTTAGTAAAATATGATTTAATGCTTGTGTGGATTCTGCTAATGTAGTGACATAAATTAATCAGTTATAGTTTCCTTTGATATTTCAAAGGAAAACTCAACACATGCCTGTCATTTTGACCACAGTTCCTTTGTTAACCTAATTTATCATTTCATACTCCTGATGCTTATCTTTTGACCACTGTATTTAAAGGCCTTTCTGCAATTTTAGATAAGTGCACCTGCCAAATAAATGAATGTTCCCACTTCCTACTAGCAGCTGCCCACATCCAACATGCCTGGCCTCTCATTGTTTGCACCGATGAATGATTCAACAGACCTTGGGACTGAAGGAGCTCCCTTTCTCTCCTCTTTCCCTCCTCCACTGCCCTTTGCCCATGGAACATGGCTGGCACCAGGAATTTGCAAAGACAAAGCCTTGCCTTTTTCCTTTCTCATTCTTCTGGTCTTGAAATGCAACATTGCTAACACTGCAGCAAAGAAGCAGAAAGCACAAAAGTGATGGCAGTGCTGGACTCAGGATGATAACCATTGCTCGCACTCTCTCTACTTCCAATATGAGCATATATTTGGAACAATGTCATATTTCATTATTATTTTTTTGCTCATTTTCTAATTAGCTGGAATCTCCCTCTAACTCATCTGTGCCAAAAGCATTATTTGATAAAGCATTCTAGAAGATGTGCCCGATGCAGAAGCAATTTCTACTTGCATTTTCTACTTCAGTTTTGAAGTAGAAAACTTGCATTTTCCCACTTTTGAGTTGATGGTATCCAAACATCCTTGAGTCAGCAATAAACTATACTGACATGACATTTGCTGAATAGAAAAGAGTAGAATAGAATAGAATAGAATAGAATAGAATAGAATAGAATAGAATAGAATAGAATAGAATAAGGAATAGGAATAGGAATAGAATGGTGGAGTTGGAAGGGTCCCTGGAGGTCTTCTAGTCCAGCCCCCTGCTCAGGCAGAAAACCCTATACCATTTCAGACAAATGGTTGTCCAATCTCTTCTTTAAAAGATTTGCACCATGTCCTAAGGCATCTTTCCAAATTAAAAAAAAAATATGTATCAAAGCTGGTTTAATTCTGTTTAAACTTAGCATGTCATGCAAATCCATTGGCCGCTTGTAGCTCTTTACTTCAACATGTTGTGCAAATCAGTCTCTTTTTTTTCCTGCGACAAACATGCCAGGATCTGATGCTGCCCTCAGACCAACCACAGAATAAATCATCATATATAGCCAGACTAGGTTCCCTGAAGGCATATCAGTGAGACCAGATGTTGCTGAGTGGTTAGGAGTTTCAGGGCTGGGCTGACCCAGGGCTGGTTTTCGTGGGCGAAGAGAAAGTCCTGGAAGAATTTATATTCTTCCTGCAATACAGGGAGTCCTCGACTTACGACGGTTCACTTAGTGACCGTTCAAAGTCACACCACCACGGAAGAAAGTGACTTATGATGGGTTTTCACACTTAACGACCGTTGCACCCTCCCGCCGGGGTCACGCGATCAAAATTCAGAATGCCTGGGCAACCAACTCATACTTATGACGGGTGGGGTGTCCCCCGGGGGTCCCGCGATCCCCTTTTCCAACCTTCTGATGAGGGAAGCCAAGATTCGCTTAACGGCGGTGTTACTAACTTCGCAACTGCAGTGAGTCACTTATCGACTCTGGCAAGAACAGTCGTCAAAGGGGGGGGGCGGAACTCACTGAACAGCCGTCTCGCTTAACGACTGTCCCGCTTAGCCACAGAAATTTGGGGTGAGCTGTGGTCATAAATCGAGAACTGCCTGTGTTTGAACTCTTTGCGGTGAATAAGTGGAGAGGAAGTGTGGCTTCTAATGGAGCGGTGGGTAGGTGGGATCTCCTGAGTCAGATGGCTTTCGGATTATTATTTTTTCCCTTTTCGGCTTCCAAAGTGCAAATGTCTGCTGTCCTTTTTTAAGTTCACCCACCCAGTCACTGGTCTCTCCCCTCAGTTGGAGGGGTCAGGACCATGCTGTACTTTTCAAATCCGGATCAGGATGATCTTTGCAACTATTTAAGAGGATCCTGATTCCTAATTGGAAACTAGCAAGAGTCGAAAGTTTCAGGCACGGAGAGGAAGAATGTGCTAGAAAAAAAAAGAGAGCAGCGCAGCAGGGAAACTCTGTGAAACAGATTGATTCCGTTCAGAAGGGAAGGGAAGGGGAGAGGGAGAAGAGAGGGACAGTGGAAGAGAGAGAGAGGGGGAGGAAGGGAGGGAGGAAGAAGGAAGGGAGGAGAGTGAGAGAGAGGGACGGAGGGAAAAAAGTTTTCCTCCTCCTTTAACCTTTCTAATATAATTTGACAAAGAAGCAGTTTCTGGTTTGTCATAACTTTTATCTTTTGCCAAATTTACAGAACCAGAACTGTCTTGGGGACAGAGAGAGATCGAAGTTTTTTTGTTAACGGCAATGAAAAAAAAAAGTAGAGGGATAATCAAAGAACTGACCTTCCTTTAAGCATGAACCAGTGCCCCAAATATATAATCAACATGCCATCATTGATGACCACCTAAAAAGACTAATTTATCTTTAAAAGACTAATTTATCTTTCACAGACAATCAAAACAGACGCAGACAGAGCACAGAGGCCTTTATAGTATACTTACTTTTCCCACAATGCACTATTAATATTTTAGTCCCGGTGCAAGGGAAAAGAGTGTATCATGAAGGCTACAGCGCCAGACGGATGTAAACCTTGAGCTCACACACTCCCAAAGCACCTGTTCCAAAGGTATACAGCAGGCTGGACTTACCTGGGAGAGAGTCTGCAACCTTTCTGGAGATAATGTGAGAGTCTTCCTGCAGAAGCCAGGAGGAGGCCAAAGTAAGGAGGAGAGGGTTTTATGGGTCTGGATAGGAATTCTGGGTGATACTGAACCCCCACAAAAAAAGGATGCTCTAGAGGAGAAAATAAGGCAAGCTTTATTAGCTTCATGGCCAAAACTATTCATAAGGCTCTATGAATATGCTATAAAAAGCTATAGGCGTGTAGCCACGGAAGACAATATTTGTACTCAGGGTGGAACGGTGGGTGAGGTCTTTGGTGCGCTCTGAGCTTGGCTGGTTTTTTGCAGATGTTGCATTACCAGACTAGGTAAACACTGATGTTACCTAGTTTGGTAATGAAATGTCTGCTAGAAAACCAAGCTCAGAGAGCACCAAGGATCTCACATGTTAGCCATCACTGAAATTCATTTTTTTTTTAAAGAACTAATAGGTGGCGCAGTGGTTAGTGTTGAACTGCAGGCCACTTCTGCTGATTCAATCTAGCGGTTCAAATCCCACTAGGCT